>CM027120.1:46294227-46392794 GCA_015476505.1 Urochloa ruziziensis
TGTGAGGTAGGTTCTTGTACATGGGCATATACGATGTCTCTTGACGTTGCCAAAAGATATCATCTATGGGTAGTCTATTGTGCCGTCAGTGTCATGGTCTTCTCTTTTTGCTACAAAACTCTTATTTTGAGTTTTTTATAAGATTTAGCAAAATGGGCCCCATGTGATTCAGTGTCCCACTCTTGGATCAAACACCATAACGAACATGGCTCCGTTAGCCATGTAATATATATGATTTTAGTAATTGAATAACAATATGGTCATTAAGGCTAATGGTTTAAGCATATGATTTGTAGATTTTTAGGTCCCAAGGATGAAATCCAAGTCCCTGTATTCCCGTCTAAATCATACTGATAATCCAGAAAGTATTATTCTGAGTAGTCCAAATGGTGGTTCCTTGTAAAAGAAAAGAATTTGGCTAAAGACTCAAAGTGATTTGAATCGGATGAGTCACTGCTGGATATAGGCGACCAGATGATCCGGCCGGATCACCACATGAAAGGTCGCACTTGACCTAGGTTACCAGAGGGGATAAGATGATACGGTGGGCATGGCTTTACACAAAGCGGATGAATATGCGTTCATCCAGTTAGCCTTGGGTAGCAAGAAACGAGCGACTAGATGATTCGATCTAGAGAAGGTCAAGCCCATCGGATGAAGAAAACCAAATATCACAAGTTATGCGAGACGATCCAGAGACTGTGTGTTGCGATGAAGTGAAGATAGTTGAACCGGATGATTGTCGGAAGATCAACGACTATTCTTAGTTCAAACAAAGCGACTGGATGATCCGATTGTGTGTTCTCAGAGGCGATCAGATGAATGACGTCAACATGGGCAGAGAGGCTCAATGGCTATGTATGCCAGTTTAGCTAGACCGGATGATCCGATGAACCAACCAGATCATTCTGTCCGGCTAACTTTAATTAGCCATTGGGATACTTTGAGTCAATGACTCTCTCGAGTTGTGGACCTATATATGTCCCCTCTACTCACCGATTTGGAGTTGCAGGAGTGATCAAGAGTTCATTGAAGATAAAGACACATCATGGACACATTCATGCCACCAAAGTTCTAAAGAGATCATCCAAAGGCCATTAGCACATGCTTAGAGAGTGTTGTGCTAGGATAGGCCTAGATTGAGAGAGACGGCAAGGAGTTGTTGCCTTGTGCTTGGTTCGTAGAGTGAACCAGAGGCGTGCCCGGCGCCTGGTGTCTTTGGACTGTCGGCAAGTTTTCGTCCTCTGGCTTGGTGTGTGGCAGCGGCGGATGGCAACTATGTGTGGGGGACGTGGAGACCCCTTTCGTCTGGAGAAGCTCCTTAGTGGTGACGACATCAAGCCGAGGGACTCATCCACATTAGCCTTTGCGGCTAATCAAGACCTTAAACGAGAGATCACAACTTGGTGACCAGGAGCCATAACCTAACCCTAACCCATACTATGTAAGGCCAGTCTCAGTGGGGATTTTCATTGCAGACTCAGAACTAGGTAACAGGAGAGACCTCTCATTCTCTCTTCTCCGGCCACGTCAGCAAATTGGTGATGTGGCATAGAATTTAATGCCATAGAACTCTTCATGAAACCCCCACTGAGACTGGCCTAGGAGCAGAGATGGAAAAATGTCCGAGTTGTATGAATCATAATGGTCAGCACATATACAAGGGCGGAGGGCCAGGGACCGATCATGAGACTCGGCTCATGCATACATTGATATTTACGCACGCACGTCCAAGTCACAACCTCCAAGTTACCAGGTGTTTGATCGATGACCACATCGTTTATCATTGAATATTATCACTAATTCCTTAAATATGTGAGCACTCGTCTGGTAGGTTCCGCTACCAGAACCTATATATGTAACCCAACAGCCCACTTTGTGGATTGGAAGGAAAGAATTGATCCTTGGAAGTCTAACACAGGAAATCTAACCTTCTGTTCAGTTCCCATGTGCATTCAGACCCTGGTCCCCATAGCTTCATCATCCATCTCGAGGAACCTATATTGATTCGCACTTACTCACTTCCCGAAGCCATCTTTTGTGGTGAGCTAGTCTACTGTAAGTCCCGTTTCTTATTTGTGTCAACAAGCTCCAAATACTGTAGACGGTACGTGAAGATAATTATTATTGATCTATTATAGAATTAGGCTGTTCACTTACAGATAAGGGCATCTTCTCCTTGACAGAAGCAGTTGTCTAGCGTTGTCAAGAGCTCTTGTAGTTCGTCTGTATCGGGGCTCCTTGGCTTCAGAGATATTGTCGTCGAGCAGCTACTGAATCCAGGTACGAAACTAGCACCTGCACCGAATTAGTAGAAATGGATAGTGCAGAGCGTTTGCCCAACACGGTTGTATCATTTGCAGACAGCAGTACTTTTTTTGAAATAAGACAGCAGTAGTTCTATTGTTATGAATTAAACCTTGATGAAATGGATACCATACAGTAGCGTTGTTGTGGACGCCTTTGTGGGCCGTGCTCACTATAGCCGGCGTCCCCAAGCCTACGAAGGATGCAGCGGCAGGAGCTCCAAAGAAGTAGGAGGATTAGTTGGTTAGTTAGCGGCAGGATTAGCTTATCCCTTGGTTGTTAGGATCGGCATCTATATAAGCCGAGAGTGAGTTCAGATTTGGTTAAGCAAGAAGTAATCCCTTAAGGATCAGAGCCTCTTAGGGAGGTTGATCTGGGTTACCTTGCCCTTAGTTTGTTGAGATTCTTGATTGAGTTTGATCAATAAAGCCTGCCATATCATTTGGTATTCAGAGCCAATCTTCCTGTGCCACCACCACCACAACCATCGCCGCCGCCAAAACCCCCGAAACATCCCACCCTTCCCACCCTCCTTTGATCCCGGCTCGCCACCATGGCAGAGCCAACCGCCTCCGAGCTCAAGCAACTCCTTACCGACGTCCTCGCCAAGGTGACGGCCGTCGAAGCGAGGTGTCCTCGCTCAAGGTCGAGCACATCTTCACGTCGCCGTCAACAACGTCCAGTCCAAGTCCATGGACAACCCTGAATCCTCTAGAGCGTCTCCGAGGCACAGCAGATCGCGATCTTCACCAACGGTCTGGGCGACCCACTCCGCGTCGACATCGACCTTCACCGCAAGGCGACCTTGGAGGATGCCATGAGCCTCGCCCGGGTGTTCGAACGTCGTCTGAACTTGACGGCTACCCCAGCCACGGCAACACGAGGCACCGGTCGCGGACCACCTCCCCGCTCCACTCCGGCCTCGTCACCAATCCAGCGCTTTGCCTCGTCTGCCGCATCTGCCGGCGGGACGCAGCCACCACCAATGCCGGCGACGCCGCGCCCTACTCCGAGCGCCCGCTTCTCGCGCCTTACACCGGACGAGATGGCGAAACGCCGTGAGGAAAGCCTCTACTTCAACTGCCCCACCAAGTTCTCGCGCGAGCACCTCAAGGAGTGCACGATGCGGGGGATCTACCTGCTGGAGGTCGACGGCGAGGCAACCGCCGATGACGTCGACAGCGACGACGTGCACATCTCCGCGTATGCCATCACCGGCATCACCACCAGCATGACGATGCATCTCGCGGTGGCCCTGGGTGATGGCGTGCTACACGCCCTCGTCGACTCCGGATCCACGCACTGCTTTGTCTCGGTGGAGGCAACACATCGCATGGGACTGTCCCCAACGCCACGGCCGGGGATGACCGTGGGCATCGCCAACAGGGACCGCGTCGCGTGTCACGGCATGTGCTCGTCCGTCCCGTTCCGCATTGGCACCGAGCGCTTCGCCGTCGACTTCTTCATCATCGAGCTCGGCGGCTATGAGATGGTGCTAGGCTGCCAATGGCTGCGCACCCTGGGCCCCATCCTCTGGGATTTCGACCGCCTCTCCATGTCCTTCTGGCGTGTCGACCACCGCGTCACCTGGTTCGGCCTCGAGGCGCGCCACGGCGCCCACGTCCGTGCGATCAACTATGGTGATCTGCTCCAGCTGCTTCTCGCCGAGTTCGCCGACATCTTCGACGCTCCGCAAGGTCTGCCACCCGCCCGTGCATTTGATCACCGCATCCACCTCCTCCCAGACACACCGCTGGTCGCTGTCCGCCCCTACCGCTACCCGCAGCTGCTCAAGGACGAAATCGAGCGGCAGTGCAGCGACATGCTCCGGCAGGGCATCATCCGCCCGAGCACCTCGCCGTTCTCTTCCCCCGTGCTCCTCGTCCGCAAGAAAGACGGCACCTGGCGATTCTGCGTCGACTACAGAGCCCTCAACGCCAAGACCGTCAAGGACAAGTTCCCCATCCCGGTGGTCGACGAACTCCTTGATGAACTTCGGGGCACGCGCTTCTTCACCAAGCTCGATCTGCACAGCGGCTACCACCAAGTGCTCATGCACCCCGACGACATCGCCAAGACACCGTTCCGGACGCACCACGACCACTTCGAGTTCATGGTCATGGCGTTCGGGCTCACCAACGCATCGTCCACATTCCAAGCGCTGATGAACCACGTCCTTTGCGACTTCCTGCGCCGCTTCGTCCTCGTCTTCTTCGACGACATCCTCATCTACAGCGCGACCGAGACAGAGCACTTGCAGCACATGCGCATGGTCTTCCAAGTGCTGCGTGCGAACCACCTCGCCATCAAGTGCAGCAAGTGCATCTTCGCCGAATCAGCTGTGGCCTACCTCGGCCACATCATCACGGGCGACGGCGTCACCATGGATCCCGCCAAGGTGGAGGCAGTGCTCTCCAGGCCGACACCCACCACGGTACGCGCTCTGCGGGGGTCCTCGGCCTCACCGGCTATTACCGCAAGTTCATGCGGGACTACGGCGTAGTGGCACGACCGCTCACCCAGCTCCTCAAGTGGGAGGCTCTTGCGTGGACTACCGAGGCGGACGCCACGTTCCATGCGCTCAAGCAGGCGTTGACCACCGGCCTGGCGTTGCAGCTGCCCGACTTCGACCGGCCGTTCATCGTCAACTACGACGCGTTGGGCTCCGGCTTCGGGGCGGTGCTGCACCAAGGCGACGGCCCCATCGCGTTCTACAGCAGGTCAATCGCGCCCCAGCACGCGAAGCTCGCGGCGTACGAACGCGAGCTCATTGGGTTGGTTCGCGCCGTGCGGCACTGGCGGCCGTACTTGTGGGCGCGCCCGTTCGTCGTCCGCACGGAACACTACTCCCTCAAGTTCCTCCTGGACCAGCGTCTCTCCACCATTCCGCAGCACACCTGGGTGAGTAAGTTGTTCAGTTACGATTTCACAGTCGAATTTAACCCAGGGAAGAACAACACGGTGGCGGACGCCTTGTCACGACGTGATGAGGAGCACACCGCGGCGCACGCGGTGTCCTCCCCGGCGTTCCAGCTCTTCAACGAGTTCCGCCGCGAGGCAGAGCACCTGCCCGAGATCGCCCTCGCCAAGGCGAAAATCGCTTGGGGCGAGGCTACGGCGGCCTGAACCATCACCGATGGCTTCGTGCTCCACGCCGGCCGCGTCTTCGTGCCGTCGTCCTCGGCGCTGTGGCCGGAGATCCTCGCCACGGCCGACGGTGTCGGCCATGAGGGCGTTCAGAATACGTTGCACCGGCTCCTCGCGTCCTTCTCCAACCCGCACGCGGCGCGCCTTGTTCGCGACTACATCAAGGGATGCGAGGTCTGCCAGTGGAACAAGACGGAGCATCTCCACCCGGCCGGCCTCCTGCAGCCGCTGGACATCCCGAACACGGTCTGGGCAGACATTGCCATGGACTTCGCCAAGGGATTCCCGCGCGTGGGCGGCAAGTCCGTCATCCTCACCGTCGTCGACCGCTTCTCCAAATACGCCCACTTCATCACCCTCGGACACCCCTACACGGCGATCTCGGTGGCGCGCGCCTTCTTCGACAACATCGTGCGTCTTCGTGGCGTGCCGTGCTCCATCGTCAGCCTTCTGGACCGAGCTGTTCAGCCTGACCGGGGTGAAGCTGCGCATGAGCACCGCGTTTCATCCCCAAACGGATGGCCAGTCTGAGGTCACCAACCGCATCATCGCCGCCTACTTGCGTTGCCTCGCCGGCGACAGGCCCAAGAGCTGGTTGCGGTGGCTTCCGTGGGCAAAGTACTGCTACAACACATCCTTTCAGACGGCGCTCAAAGCTACTCCGTTCGAGGTGGTCTATGGCAGAGCACCTCCCTCCCTGCTCTCGTATGAGCCGGGACTCGCCAAGGTGCCCGCCGTTGACAAGCAACTCAAGGACCGTGACGCCTTCCTCGTCGACATCAAGGATCGCCTGCTCCATGCCCAAGACCTGATGTGGACGCAGCACGATCGCCATCATCGGGCGGTCGAGTTCTAGGTGGGGGAGTGGGTCTGGCTCTGTCTCCACCAGCGCGTCGCGTCCTCCATTGCAGACAAGTCCACCGGCAAGCTGGCGTCGCGGTTCTACGGGCCTTTCCGCGTTTTGGAACGCATTGGCCTCCTGGCATACAGGTTGGAGCTACCACTGCGCGCACGCATCCATTCGGTGTTCCATGTGGTGTTCTTGAAGAAATTTGAGGGGACACCGCCGGCTTAGGTGGCTCAGCTGCCGCCGATCAAGAACAGTCGCGTTCTCCCTGTTCCTGCTAGAATCGTGCGCGCCCGGCTCAACCGTGGCGTCTGGGAGGTCCTGGTGCTCTGGCTCGGTCGTCCGGCAGGAGATGCTACTTGGGAAACAGTCTCGGAGTTCCGCCCGGAGTACCCGGACTTCCAGCTCGAGGACGAGCTGTTTCGCTGCGCGGGAGGAAGTGTTGTGGATGCCTTTGTGGGCCGTGCTCACTACAGCCGGCGTCCCAAGCCTATGAAGGATGCAGCGGCAGGAGCTCCAGAGAAGTAGGAGGATTAGTTGGTTAGTTAGCGGCAGGATTAGCTTTATCCCTTGGTTGTTAGGATCGGCATCTATATAAGCCGAGAGTGAGTTCATATTTGGTTAAGCAAGAAGTAATCCCTTAAGGATCAGAGCCTCTTAGGGAGGGCGATCTGGGTTACCTTGCCCTTAGTTTGTTGAGATTCTTGATTGAGTTTTGATCAATAAAGCCTGCCATATCAAGCGTAGTGCCCATTGATCTTACTAGTGTCATAAGAGCTATACTTACTAGGAATATAGGTAGGCCTAAACTTCTTCAGTATCATGGGTCAATTCTGTTAGTCATATTGGCTATTTTTGTTCTTTGTGAATTTGGAAAACAAATATATATAGATACACAAAATAGACATGTCTGATGATCTGGGGTAACAAATTGTCTGTGCAGGTGGCCTACAATAATTCCGAATAAAAGTGAGCCATGGTGGACCTTCGTACTTTGTTCTCATCCTTATTAGTTATGCTGAATAAGGAGACATATATCTTACTTCGTGCTGAGTTCCTGGTGGTAGTTGTCACAGTGCTATTCCTTGTGATGTCCATCTTAGACATCTTTCGCCGCCATTTCCACAGTACACTGATCAAGTCCATCTTTAACATCCTGGACACAGTGTCCGACTCCATTGTGGTATACATCCTGGGATTCATGAAAACAGCACCAATTAAGAACCAACTGTTCCCAGTATGGGCCATTGTGATTGTCAATTTTCGAAACAGTATTGACTTCATCTCTGGGTACGGTGTTCCTGACAGAAGTGGTCGGCGGTTCACCGAGTTTAGAAATGTCATGAAGCTTTCGGGAGTAGCATTCCTGTATCAGACGAGTAAATCAAAGTTTGTGCTCCCACTCTGGTCCCTTTGGGGTATTCAGATACTGAGGAGCTTCTACAGATTTCACACACGTAATCTAGCAGTTATGTCCATCTGGCATGGCGGCAGTTCAAGCCTCATTTCGGAGTATATGCGAACTTACAGTGCCACTGAATGTGACCCAGAGACCATGAAAGGATACAAATACTTGGTCTATGGCAGAAACAAAGCAGAATGTCAAATTCAGGAAGCCACGGTACGCTTTTGAAATAGATCCTCACAAGCAGAAGAGGAAATCCTTCATTTGAAGGAAAACTACCAGAAGCATAGATGCAATCACCACATTAGATAAGATTTGGCAGTGTAATGGTGCCCTTCTGAAAGCCAACAATAGCAACGGTGGCGACTTATTAAAGAATATCCCTCTTGCCTTCGCGTTGTCCAGGCTGCTCCGGTGCAGGCTTCAAGATGTTACACTACCTGCGGATGCCTTTCTTGTAAACAAAAAGCTGATCAAGACAAGAATTATTCAACAGGATGCCAACCACGCCTTTGGTATCATGGATTTGCAGCTTGCTTTCCTCAATGACTACTTCAACACCCGCTACCCTATGGTCTTCTGGTACGGGCTTCCTTCACTCTTCTTTAGTCTCATTCAGTCTGTGGTGACTTTTGCTGTTGTCTGCTGGCTTTCTGTTGATATCCGCAAGGTCTATAAACCCCCAGAGAGTGATACAGCTCACATTGTGAATGGACTTAATGTTGATATCATCATCACATGGGTATTCATGTTCTTCATGATGTTCAAGGAGATATGGGAGATGGTCACCTATTTGCTATCGGACTGGACAAGGTTACTCCTTACATGCATGTATGAACGGTTCGAGTGTAGGTGGATGAGGAATAACTGCACAGAGAGAATAATACTGTCCTTCTTCACATCCAAACTTATTGCCAAACGGTGGCATGGAGTCATTGACCAATATGTCTTTTTGCAATCATATGATGGCAGTCCAACAATTTGGAATTTGTTTCACAAGCTATCTTTCGGAACGGTTCCAAAGAAGGATGAGGGGGCACAGCTGGGTGATGCCATCAATATCCCGGATTTTGTGAAGCCTGCAATTCTGAAGAGCCTTGTTTCTCTTGACCTTACGAATGATTATCTTCCCAAGGAGATTAAGTCACTCACTAATGTTGACGGAGACCAAAGGGAAGCATACAGATGGGCTTGCTTTGAGCTGCCAACTTGCTCTCATATTATTCTGGTGTGGCACATTGCCACTAGCATCTGTGAGATGGAGCTGGCTAAACGCCATAGTGTTAATTTAGGAAAACCTGGATTCTTTTGTGGCCTCCTGTCATGCTTTTCCTGCTCACGGAAATCTTACCTTGTGGATGAAAAGAAGCTGTCTGGTTCACCAGAACTCCAGAAAAATTACATAATTGCAAACAGCTTGTCTCGGTACTGTGGGTATCTTCTTGTTTCAAGGCCTGAACTCATACCTGACAGCTTTCTTGTGCCCAAAAGAATCTTCCAAGCAACCGTAAAGCACGCTCGTGGTCGCAGACTGAAAAATTGTGATTCATTACAGAACAAATATGAAAAACTGAAGGAAGAAGGAGAGAGAGCTGCCGAAGAAAGTGATGAAGTAAAGAATAGTGAAGATATTCTGCGACAAGGTGCCTTGCTGGCCAAGGAGCTGCTCAAGGACGACAATGGACCAGAACATATTTGGAAGATCCTAGCTGAAGTATGGGCAGAGTTAGTTGTACACATTGCCCCTAGCTGGAATGCAGCGGCACACAAGAAATGCCTCGAGTCAGGAGGGGAGTTCATAACCCAAATCTGGGCATTGCTATGGCATTGTGGAATAGAGAAGAGCAAACTGTGGCCAGTGGAAGCTGTACCTAGATACAATGCCCCTGAAGCACATCCGTGTAAAAATGATAATACTACACAAGAGATGCCGCATGCTAGTGCAAGACTAGGGGAAAGGGTAGGAACAGACACATCGAGGCCAGAGATGCAGCAAGCAAGTGCACAGGTGCCAAGCGATCAGACCATGAAGAAGGAAGCTCAAGTCAATGATGGGATTGGGGATTCTATCTCTGAAACAAGTATAAGACAGTCTGAAAAAATGGGCACAGGGGTTTATGATATAGAAGAGGAGTTGGATAAAGAGGACACGCTAGAGGAAGAGTTACATGGACAGATAGATACAGAAGTGCAAAAACAAATGGAGGGTGGAATAGCCAGCACAACACCAATAGAGAGTGAGAATATTAGAAGAGGCGGCAATACCATGCCCTGGCCTGATAAGCAGATGTACATCAAGAATCACTCTGTGAAATCAAGGCATGACGGGCTTGAACTGGTGGGTACAAAAATGACTGGATGTGAGGACAACCATTTAATGGTGAAAATAGCGACAGAAGATTGGGGGTACAGGTCAGGCTTGGTGAATAGGCATGGTAATGTGGTCAGAGGGATGAAGAATCTTGGGAGCACATGCTACTTCAACGCAGTTCTGCAGAGCCTCTTTGCACTAGATAATTTGCGGGCGAGGATTTTAGGACTAAATGCTCAGAAAGGGTCCCTTGGAGAAGAACTGAAAAATGTATTCATGGAAATGAGCAGTGCCAATAATGCCAGAGATCCAGTGCTGCCAGAGAACCTCTTCAAAATTATGAGCTCTTATAATTTAAATTTTAAACTTAATGTGATGGAAGACAGCAATAACATGCTCACCTCCTTGTTAGATGGTTTGAATAATGAGGAACCAAGAATGGTTCAGTCCCTCTTCTATGGCGAGGTTGCTAAACATGTTTCTAGCAGAGAATGTGGGCACACTTTATGTACCAGACAGAAGCTTGATCTCAGTTTGGCAATACCATCAAAGAAGAAACTTGTATCAATTGAGGACTGCTTGGAGTTATATGCCAGTGGGGATATCAATGACTGGCACTGTACAGACTGTCCTTCTGCTTCTGGTGCTGGGAATGCCTCCTCACACCCAACAGATTCAACATTATTTGAGGATGACCAAACTGAACAGTTGGACAGTGAAACATACCCAAGGGAGCAACCCAGTCATCTACCTGACAAACAAACAAACAACCTAAATCAGGACAAGAGGAAGCTAAGAAAGCAGAATGGTGGCACGCATGAAATGGGAAAAAGGCAAAACCAGGAAAATAAGATATACAGAGCTGCTACAATAAAATATTACATAACCAAGGCGCCACCTATTCTAATCATTCAGCTGAAGAGATTTATTGTGCACAATGCCACAGCATACAAGATGGAAGAGCATGTCAGCTTCCTGGAGACACTGGATATAAGGAATTACATGGATCCTGGGTACTGATTCTACTAGAACTGCTTTATTTTTCTTGGCACGGCACAACTAAGTTACCTTTTTCTTCAACTTTTCGCATCAGATCTGACATAAGATCTCTGTGGAAGTGTTGATGTAGTATTCTTGATAATTCCTTTCTTACAAAATTATATCTCTGACTGTTGTTATTTTCACTTATCTTCAGACATATGGAGAATGAAGACTACAAATATTGTCTTGTTGCTGTCGTTGAACACTTTGGGCCAAATTTAGATAAAGGACACAATTCTGCCTACGTGAGAGCAAGCGCGATAGGGGCAGAGCAGGAAAGTGGTGCCACTCATTCGTGGTTTCACGCAAGTGATGAGAATGTCAAAGAAGTCCTTCTTAAAGAAGTACTCAACTGTCAGGCCTACATTCTTTTCTACGAAAGGCTTGGGATGTAAAAGTTAACTCATCTGGAGACATGTGTACTTTTGTTTAGCCTCTGTGGGAAATTTCTCACTATGCATTCAAGGAATCAGTCATATGTAAGTGAACTTGTGCGAGCAATTGTTATTTTTCCTCATGAGTCTATTTGTGTGTGCTACTTTTTCCTTTTGTAGTCAAGGAATAAATCATATGCAAATGAATTTGGACCTGAACCTGTTAGATTTCAAAGCAAACTGTTGTCTTTGTATGGAAGGTACAGGAATTCGAACCTAGCACATTTCTGTCTACAAAGTCGGTTAGTCCATCTGTATGCAGGGCAAAAGGAAGTGATCGACAATCCTGCTGTGGTTTTAAAAGTTTAGCAGAAACAACAACAAGCCTTTTCGTCCCAAGAACAACAAAGCCTTTTAGTTCCCCGCTCCTAAATCCTAACTTTCGTCAGTGACCTCAGAAAAAAAATCCTAACTTTCGTTTGCTTTTTCAGTTTAACCTGCCTGTGATAATTTAGTTGTTCCGCCAAGGACTAGGTCCATATTGTTGAGTGAATTTCAATCTGAACCAACAACAATTTTTAGCAAAGTGGTGCCATTTTGTTGGTCCATCTGTATATGAGATATAGGAGAATGAATCTACCTCAATTCTGTCCATATTGCCTATGCCAAATTGCATGGATATAAAAAACCAATGATAATATTTTTTTCTACGTTGAAATACTTATATGAATTCATTTAAGGACAGATCAAATAAGCTAGAGATTGATCAAACGACTTGCAGGATAATAGTCTTGGGGAAAGTTTAAAACAATGTGCATCTACATCCATAACCGATTTTTATGCCTTAGAGTTTTGTTTTTTATTTACTTAAAACTTCTTTATGAAACCAGACAAGTCAGAACTTTAGCCTGAAATAACAGCTCAAGGCAACTGGTAAATCCTGCAAACTTGATGTTTACTTCCTTCACAAACGTTGACTTGTTTTTTTTTTAATTTTTGGGGCGAATCAATGTTGACTTGGTTTAGTGATAAGATTATTCACTTATTATGTAACAAAAGGTCCTGGGTTTATTACTTGAAAACCTGAATCTAGAAACCTAGTGACAGAGTTCTATCTACCAAAACCAATGGCTGAACTCAGTCAGACGCAAAGAATCCCTCTGGAAGTAAATTGAACTACATTGGCCACCATGTTTCATTCAAGACTAACATCGAACACAAGGCGTGCACCCGAAAAAACATCCAGAGAACGCACACGAGAAATGGGTAATGAGGCACAAGGAGACTTACGATGATCTCAGCGTTCTGAGCCACCGCGCCTATCCGGATCTTCGGCGCCGCCCGAGCGCCATTGCCTCATTTCCTCCGAGTCCGGGAGGCCGCAGGCCCGAAGCTCGGCAGTTGGCAGCACGGCGGCGTGTGAAGAGTAGTTACAAACAAAGCGAAGGGCTACTTGGGCAAAAGCCCCTTGATGATCCCTTAATATCTTTATGCTTCAATCTGCACCGTGTAATACTCATCGTACGGTCCAGGTGACTCAAGCGACCGGCGCTGGCGGTAATCGGCGGCGATGGTGTCCCACCTTTGTCCCAGCGGTGGGCACAGCAAAGCAGATAGTTTGCACATTTGTGCAAACGGGGGTGGCGCCTTAAGTTTTGAAACGATTGCAGCCGTCACTCAGTTGGAATTTGAACTGTAATCGAGTGTCCAGTAGTTGCAGTGAAATTGGTGATTTCTTTTTGCTCCAGTTCAACAATAAAAGGGCCTTCTATTTGCTTAACACCATTTTGTTTTGTTTCGGTTTATCTTCAGAGTCGGTTTAATTTCAGCGAATATGGCAACAGATCCTAGTAAAATATTATACACTGGAAATTTTTCATAGCCCATTATTTGAATTAACTAAAAATTGCTGGAAGTTAGGAATTCGCTTTGTAGATCCCATGAGTCTTTCATGTTCAATAGCTAATGGAATGGTTGATGTGCTAGCCAGCCCGGATGTGAGTACTACATGGGCACATGGCTACATCCTTAACGACAGTATATTGTATTGTTGTGGGGGAATCTCCCCCTTGGGTAGTTTTTTTTTGAACCAAGACCCCTTCGGTAGTTCCATTGCTCCAATGCAACTATGCAAGAGCACTATGGAGGCAGTAATGTGAAGTTATTTTCAGTTCGCTATGCAGGCAGAAAACTAGTGGTTGCATCATGTTCAGAAGATGAGAATTAGGTCTGGAGTCAAGACAACTGAATCTGGACCACAACATTCAGGATTTGAAGATAAGGCATGGGGTACAACCTCAGAAGGCGTCAGACCATGCCTTAGTATGGAAAGTAACTATTATAATCAGTTTAATGCGTAAACAATATGTTGCAATAATGAAATGATTTAGTTTATCAGATAGAGCTATCATACAACTAAGAAATGAAAATAGTTTCGTGGAACAGAACTAACTTGAGTTGTCAAAACTGTTCAGAGCTATCTTTGCTTGTAACTGACTGAACTCTTGTTTTGCTTCTGCTACTGAAGTCAGCAATAAATACCTGCACAGTGCCATTCACTCAGTATTTAGCTGTCTAGCAAGTATATTTATATTGAACTTTGTTAACTTAAATCTATTATCATATCTATCTGAAGTCAGAAACAGTACAAAACATACCAATAATGGATAGTCGACTGACTCATTTCTCCCCCTTATGCCGCTGAATTCAGTAATAGAAACTTGTACACTATCATTCAGATAATGATCGATTAGAATTCTACAAAATTTATTTATGTTAAACTTTGTGAACTTATCTATGTGTGATGTTTCATATTCAACTGAACTTAGATGTAGCGTAGAACTTATCAGCATAAGAAGCTTTTAGTCATGCATTAACACTGTTATTTCTGATGAATTGGAGTTATAAAGTAATTGCTATGATGATATTTACATGAAGTACTTATGTTTTATAGATATGCACTTGTTCCTCTCTGAACCAGCTCTGCACTGCTTCCACAATTTGGACCTGCAATATCACCCAAACTCAATATTTTTACGAACTGGACTATAACACTTAGAAGACCGAAAAGATACCTGTAAATTAGTTTCTTCTTTTGTCTAAAATTCAGCAGATACACAGTTTGAACACAGCTGGGGATTTAGTCTAGTGGTAAGATGTACGCTTAGGGAGCGTAAGGTCCCGAGTTCAATTCTCGGAATCCCCAACCTGAAAAGCTTTTTGCATTTCTATGCCAAGGACAGATGGTCATGGATAATGTTGAGATAAGGAGATTTGGGTTCCCCCACAATAAAATCTGAACCACACTCAGCAGGTGAAGATAAGGTGTAGGACACAACCTCACAAAGCCTCAGACTATGCCTGCATAAGATGGCGACTGGTGTAGTCAATAAACTGCTCTTTTTTGTCCAAACAAAATGCCATATAAGTTAAGAATATTTCATATCAACACTGAACTTACTTATTTAATTAGATGGTGTTGTGGAACAGAACTAAGTTGCATTACTGATATTGTTCTGCATACCTTCACTGAGACATGCCTGAACTATTTGTTTTGCTTATGGCGCCGAATTCAGCAATAGAAACTTGCACACAGTATCACTCAGTTACTGATCAATTAGAAGTGTGCAAACTTGATGTATGTTCACTTTTTCAATATACATCTGTGCTATATTTAGTTGAATTTTGTTGTAGTTTAGATTTATCGGTATAAGAATATCTTGGTCATGAGCCTTCTTATTTCTATTGAGTGGGTGTTAGTTATATCTTCTGAAATATACACTCTCGGTATTCTGAACCAGGCCTGCATTGCTACCACAATGCTGACCTGCAATGTCATAAAACAAAATAAATAGAGCATTTACCATTGGACTAACCCTCAGAATACATAATTAATGTTTTTGTTTGTAGTAAAGAACAGATAATTGTAAAACCACTTAATTTTGACACTTGTGTTTTGTGAAATGTAAAACACATCAGACCTTGTACATTTTTTATTGTGAAATAGCTATTAACTACAGAGTATAATAACATATCAAATACTAAAGGGGAATTAGATCAAATAGAACTGCCATAACATGCATGTCTATAAAACTATTTTTCCGAATATGTTTCACTAGAATGTTGCACAATAACACTCAGCACAGCAATTGGTCAGTGATCAATTAGCTGCAGTTTTTGTATTTAGCATAATTATTACAAGTTACGTACAGATTATCATTAAGATTGTGAGTATAGCATCTGGACTGTGGAGTATGGACTACCGTCACAAAGTGACTGCATAATGTGTGGACCACAAATTTCACAAGGCATATACTTGTACACCTGCAATCTGAATTCTCCTAAAATGGCCAATCAAGTAAGTGGAACAAAGCGTTGGCCAGAAAGGTTTTGGCTAAGCTATACCTGTAACTGCAATACAACTAGCATGGTCAATGGCTCAACGCAGTGCTGTATCTCCACCTGTTTGATTGGAGTAATATCAACAGAGTTAATATTACTTTTGCAATATGATCTTTTAATATCAACAGAGTTAATATCCTATACTGCAAGAATATCCTATACTGCAGGAACAGAGTCATGACATTCCATTGGTACGTGATGGCGCATCAGTTATGCCGGTATGAACCTGCCACCGAAAGCTGCAGGAGGCCTTTACTATCATTCCATTTCTCAGTTTCACTTTGCAGTCTTAACTTCAGTTTCATTTTGCGAAGTTAAGAAAGTTCATCGATCTTTTTGCTACTATAGTCTACAGCGAGTGACCAAACCAAAGTAGAAAAGAACATTTCCATGGTTTATATATGGCCATTGTGGACGTATATGAAGGGTCTGAAGCCCGTTCATTGTTCCTGCAGAACTTATCATCATAGCAGATAAAAGTAAATCGTCCGAATTTGCTGCCTCTCTTCATTCATTTCTGGAAACTTTCAGACATGAATAGAGCACAGCTGGGGATTTAGTCTAGTGGTAAGATGTACGCTTAGGGAGCGTAAGGTCCCGAGTTCAATTCTCGGAATCCCCAACCTGAAACTTTTTTTTGCAGCACATAGCAATGCAAATTCAGAGATGTGGATGATCCTGAATGGCCTGGAGATAAGGGTTTTGTTCTGGACCGCACACATTTGTCTCATAGTCTCATGTCGTTCATTGTCGTTCATAGGGTGTGTGCATGTGAGACTGTTTCGTTCTGTGCGACTTTGAGCAGCTAGGAGTCTCATCAGGATTGGCACAGCCGAACACCTGCTCCAGATACATGCCGCGTGGCCATCTCACGGATCCGACGCCCGCCTGCTCCGGGCGAGGCTCGCAGCTCTCGGCTCACACGCAACTAAACAAGCGAGGGTCACCAAGCTCGATCGCTCCAAGATGTCGCAGCCTCTCGTCTGCCTGGGCAGAAGTGTATTTATTATCCATGCGGCTGTTGGCACTCCTTAGCGTCACGCTTTAGCAACGCTTTAAGAGCGCGAAGATATATCGATGTATGCAAAAGGATTTTGCAAGCGCACAGAATATATCTCGTTGTAGCACTTCACCTAGAGAGTTATCCCAGGGTATCGTATTTATATTTCTGCAGGGAAGCAGAATGGTTAAAGTGTATTGAAAAATGAAATGATATATCTTGCCAGAAATATCAAGCCACAAAACCTAGGGTCACAAACTCTAAGTTTTGGGGGATAATGGTCAAATAAATGACTGAATAGAAGGTCTAAAAGACCAGCGACACAGGAGCACCTAATTCTAAAGAAAAGTAAAGACGTTGGGAGAGACCGGACCTAGACACTTCCTAACTTAGAGCAAAAGACACTCTAATCTTAACCTAGACTCTAGCTTAGATACCGGAACGGAGCTCGCTTCGACGGCTAGAACGGGAGAACCTCAGAACGGGGTAAGAGAGGGGGTTCTCCGGGCTCAGCACTACTGTTATGAATAAACCCGAACGTGGTCGACTACGAAGGACGGACAGGACTGTCACCACCTGCCGCCTACCACTGCAGTTCCGTGGGGTGCAACACACTTCCTAGTTAATCAACAAGCCAGACACCACGTCTGCACCCGATGATTAAGATTTCTCTTGAGGCCTGTCAAGAGAAATCCCCGTCTTCCCTAAGGCGTCTTACGCCCTGGTCAAGGCAAGCAAACCCGTGAGATAAAGCCCGGTAGAGCTAAATTAAACTCTACACTAAGACTAAAGGGGATAGAACTTTACTCTAAAGAGAGCAACATCTTTACTCTAAAAGAGCAAGAATAAAGAGACAAAATGAGGACCCGGCGTGTCCAAGGGACCAAGTGGATCATCGCTTCCCAGTGCGATGAGTGATTGACAACGTGGTGTGGACTGACGTTCGCCTTGGCTTAAGTATTGCAGGTGTAGAATGCGGCTTTATTGCATTAATGCAGGTGAAGAACATGCGCGAAAGGTCTTAGCCATAGCGGCCTCCAGGGAGTGGAGAGACAAGTAGGCATGGTTCGAGGGACCCGGTAGCCAGATGGATCAAGTGCGGTTCACATGGTGGCAAGAACGAGCAAGGCGGCGTGGATCCGGTGCGAGATAGTGGGTCACAACCGAAGCTCGTACGCGGACGTGAAGCCGGTGCAAGGTGGTGGCTAACAACCGAAGCTTGTACGTGGGGTTTGGTGATTTGGCCACAAAATCATCAGGACGACATGTTTCTTGGTTTGGGCCTCAAAACCAAGCCCGAGGACTTGGTGTGGCAGGTAACGGCCCATCAGGAGGAGTCGTGTGCGTCAAGGAGCCTGGACCGGAGGATACGCGGCGTGGCCGCAAAGCTTACGTCGGAGGGAAGCAAGGTTGCGGCGGATGCAGTCCGAGCCGGAGGAATATTCGCGACTATGACAAATTTGCCCCTTAGCGGTATGTATCGCTTAGGGGTAGTTTAGTACTTAGGACTTCCACCACTTGGACTATATATAGGGGTGGTAGTCATCTATTCAGGTCATCTCTTTGGTTATCCATTTTCCCCTTCCCTTTCATCCTCTCCACCTAGAACTATTTTCTTGAATCCTTTATAGTTTGTATAGGTGAATTCATAGGTTGATTCACGGAGTTTAATCTATTCAAGTTCATGACATGATTTGAATTCCAGGCTCCTTTTCTTTTTCCTCTTTTTTGGAGCTATTTTCGGAGCCATTTTTGGAGGATTTTCGTTCTTCGATTTCTAGGGCATTTTCTCACGGATTTCTTTGAGGAAATCACACATGAGTGCCTTGTGCCTCTTTTCTTGGTGATCCCTTGCCTCCAGACGTCGCGAATCGCTCTAGATTTGAAGTTTTTTGGATGAACTCGAGATGGAGGTGTTCTTTGTGAGATTTAAGATTCCGAGAGTTCTAGAGAGTTAAGGATGAGACTTTTGGGGCATACCCTCTACTTGAGGTGTAGATCATCTTCCCAAAGTTTCGACTCAAGAGCTCAAGCCGTTTGGGAGATCCATTCATGAGATTGAAAAGTTGACTTTCAGGCTAGGCTGATTCGAACACACCCGGCAGTGTCGAGTTTGGAAATCCGGCAGTGCGGAGTTAATACACCCAAACCCGACCGTGCCGACTTTGGAAATCTGGCAGTGCCAAGTTAATACACCCAAACCCGACAGTGCCGTGTTTACAAATCCAACAGTGCCGAGTTTGCCCAGTGGCAGATTTGCAAGTTTTTAGTTGATTGTGGATCGAGGTTCTTTCTGCTTTTCTGCTGCTTGTATCTTGTTCCTAGGGTCAGTAGCATCTCAGTTGCTACGTGATCTTGGCAAGATCATGTTGCGAGTTTCGGAAGTGATTTTGGGATGAAAGCCGGATTCGGGAAAGAAATTTTTGTCGGCTCCCATTCTCTGGTCGCCTGAACGGTCCTTCAATTGGTATCAGAGCCAATTGCGGTCTTTACGACTGTAACCAGTCTAAGATCCAAAGATAGCGTACCAAGATTGGGGTTCCGGTCCTCCGCACTTTGGTGGGAAGAATTACCCGAACTGGGTTGCGCGCATGGGCGCTTTCTTGCGAGGCAAAGGAAAGTTGTTGTTGGATGTGACGAAAAATGAGGATTATGTCAATCCTACCAACTTAGACGCCCAGGATGTAAAAGACAACTTCGAGGCCAACGTTAGGGCTGTCGACTACTTGTTTCGTGCTTTGTCGCCTGAAGAGTTTGAACGTATTTTTGGGCGAGGACCTAGCTTGCCAGATCTGGCTTAAGCTCAAGGTAGCCCATGGTGGTGATAACCATGTAAAGGCAAGGCTCTTCTCAGTGTATCGCAGAGAATATGAGAACTTTCTTCAGTTGTCTGGAGAGTTAGTTGATGCTATGTTTCAGTGCTTTACTTCCATAGTCAATAACATGAAAGCCAACATCACCATCCTCCCATACACGGATCATGACAGAGCTTTGAAGCTCTTGCAAGCACTTGATCGGACCATGTGGAGTGCTAAGGTTGAGGCTATCATGGAGTCGGCTAACTATGAAACGTTGAAAGTTGATGAGCTTTTCTCCAAACTGAAGTCTTCCGAGGTATATAGACAGCTGATTGCCAAGGCTAAGAGTTCGACTGATCCCCATAGTCTGGCTCTAGTCGGTGGCTTATGGCTAGGACGATGCTAGATGAGCACAGGACTCCTAGGAAGTATTGGGCAGAGGCAGTAAATACAGCTTGTCATGTGTCAAATCGAATTTTCCTTCGTGCTTTCAAGAAGAAAACTTGATATGAGCTTTTTCACGGTCGTTCTCCACGTGTGAGTCATTTCCAGGTGTTTGGTTGCAAGTGTCTCATTCTTAAGAAGGGAAATCTTGACAAATTCAAGTCTCGTTCGATGGATGGAATTTTTCTTGGTTATGCTAATCGTGTGCTCAATCTTGAAACTAACCAAATCATGGAGACTTGCGAAGTCACTTTCGACGAGACCATTCCGTGTAGCTCTTCTGTTTTTGAGTGTGCAGGTGACGAGGAGCTGGGACAGTCTATCTTTGAGGAAGAACACGAAGATGAGGAAGATGATGAAGAAGGTCGTGCACCGAATGGAAATCTTGTACCCACTACTTCCACTACTACCATGACTTTCGACGACGGCCCCTCTACTACCCCTTAGTAGAGTCGCGCACAGGATCAAGCTCAAGTGGAAGCTGCTGTTGAGGGGAGGCAATCTCGAGACGAGAAGCTCCCCGGCAGGTACAGAAGGATCATCCTTCGTCAAGGATCATAGGTGATTTAGATGAACGCACTACACGGTCAAGGTCACAGAACATCTCCCATTTCGCTCATTCTGCTTTTGTTGCGTCTTTTGAGCCCAAAAATGTTGGACACGCTTTATCTGATTCTGATTGGGTCAATGCCATGCATGATGAGCTTGGAAACTTTGAGAGAAAGCATGTATGGGAGTTAGTTGAACCACCTCCAAATTGCCATCCCATAGGAACCAAGTGGGTTTTCAAGAACAAGAGGGGTGATGATGGAGAGATAGTGAAAAACAAGGCGAGGTTGGTTGCTCAGGGGTTTTCGCAGCAGGAGGCGATAGATTATGAGGAGACATTTGCTCCTATTGCCCGTTTGGAGGCAATTCGGATCCTTCTAGCATTTTAGTTGCTAAAGGGTTCAAATTATACCAAATAGACGTGAAGAGTGCCTTTTGAATGGGGTGATCGAGGAAGAAGTGTATGTGAGGCAACCCCCTGGGTTTGAGAGTGAGAGGTACCCACACCGAGTGTTCAAACTCCACCGAGCTTTATATGGCCTAAAGCAAGCACCCAGAGCATGGTATGGCAGGATGAGGGGGTTCTTGCTTAGCAAGGGGTTTGAGATGGAAAGGTTGACAAACACTCTTCTAGTTGAGGCATGGCAATGATCTTTTAATTGTTCAGATATACGTGGATGATATCATTTTTTGTGGCTCTTCCTCACAATCTTGTTGCCAAGTTTGCAGATGATATGAGCAGAGAATTTTAGATGTCTATGATGGGAGAGTTGCAGTTCTTTCTCGGGCTGCATATCAAGCAATACAAGGATAGGACGTTCGTGCACCAAAGCAAATACACAAAGGACATTCTCAAGAAGTTTAACATGAGCGACTCCAAGCCGATGACTACTCCGATGCGTACGACTACAGCCTTGGATGCGGATGAGGACGGAGAACCAGTGGACCAGAAGGAGTACCAGGAGCATTATCGGCTCCCTCCTCTACTTGACAGCGACGAGGCCGGACATACAGTTCAGCGTGTGTCTGTGTGCTCGTTTTCAGGCTTCACCGAGGACTTCACATCGGCAGGCCAGTCAAGAGGATTTTCAGGTATCTCAAGTATACTCCTGAGTTGGGTCTTTGGTATTCTGCTGCTTCCTCACTTGCTCTCCATGGTTATTCTGATGCGGATTTTGCTGGATGTCGTGTGGATCGCAAGTCTACTTCTGGACTAGTGTCAGTTTCTTGGTTCGTCTCTTGTGTCTTGGTCTTCTCGCAAGCAGTCTAGTGTAGTCCAATCCACCACAGAAGCCGAGTATGTTGCTGCCGCTAGCTGTTGTTCCCAGTTGCTTTTGATCACCTACACCTTGAGAGACTTTGGCTTAGATTTGTCCAGTGTACCACTTCTTTGTGATAGCACAGTGCCATAAGCGTAGCCAAAAATCCTGTGCTCCACTCCAAAACCAAACACATAGAAGTGAGGTATCATTTTCTGAGAGATCATGTGGAGAAAGGAGATATTGAGCTTGTCCATGTTTCTACCCAAACCCAGCTTGCAGACATTTTCACAAAACCACTTGACCAGGTTACCTTCACCCGCTTGCGAGGAGAACTTGGTGTGTGTGTGCCTTTCTGAGCTGAGTTTTGGAGGCTTCTGTTGTAGCATATGTATACTAGTGTATTTGTTTTTGGGTTTATCCATCTTTGTATCTTGATGTATAGTTTTCCTCTTTGCATCTTATGATATATATCATGCTGCATTTGTATCATATCTTAGGATGAGCTTCTCCTATATGCAGTGATTGCTACAACTTGCTACTTCTTAGAGTCTATGCAGGCTTGCTAGGGATTAGTCAATGATTGGTCCATGCTCTTGATGGTTTTGGTATATATCTGTTGAGGTAATCAATTTTTAGAAGTAAAATGACAATCGAACTTAAACTCTTTTCACCCAGGGGTAGATGCCTTTGCATGTCTTGTTTCAGCCGAAATGGCTATATCTTGCTTAAGATCATGCTAGGATGTGATGTTCTTTTCAATTGGGTCAAAGACCTTTGTCATTGTGAATGTTTAGCCCATGTTTTACCTTGTGGAGGGGCATAAGCTTCTTTTTGTCGCAAAGACATTTCATGTACCATGCGTAGTTTGAAAAACTTGAAAACTGAGATGTCTATGCATGAAAGAAGAATTATAAGAAAAAGATACATTTGAGAAAAATTTATGCTCATGTCTCTATGCCTTCACCATTGCACACACTTGCACACATGGGTGCTAAGCGGTTGCATGATGTTTGCCGGACAAGTCACCCTTGAGAAGTGAACACATGGCTTCGTGCTTTTACATGACATGAGATTAAACTTGGGCGTTTGTAATGATCTTTGTTAAGAACACTTGTCCTTTCATGCTCTTGATAAGGTGAAGCTCATTTTTGCTTGAACAATCCATGCTTAGGACTTTGCTCATGTGGTGACACTTTTTGATAAAATCTAAACAAATTGACCATGGCTTTGTCAAATGGCTATATGGCTTTACCTTCTTGATGGCAATGCTTTTGTGATGCTATGAACTATCTAGCTTGCTCATTCTCTAATTTGTAGCATTTTGTGGTGCTCATTGTATATTTGAGAATCTTGTAGTTGCAATCTTGCATTTTTGCTGTGCTGACTGTGCAGACTCGGCAGTGCCGGTTTTTGCAACTCGGCAGTGCCTGGTTTCGGGATTTCTTACCTTGATTCCTGCATTGTCAACAAGCGGGAGAAATTGGTGAAGGGAAAACAAAATTTCTGGGTTTCTTTGCATGCATTTGTTCACTTGATCAGGGGAGTATGCATTTGTGCAGGGGGAGCTCCTTGTGTTTTCTGACAAGTGTTTCGATGCTTTGGGCTTTGTGTTCCGGCCTTCGGCTTTGTGTTCCGCTTTTGCCGATGGTGTTGAGCCCTTTCGTTTCTTCTTGAAGGGTGGGCATTTGCTCCTTTTGCCGATGGTGTTGAGCCCTTTTTGCTTCTTCTTGAAGGATCGAAGTTTCTAGAGCTTTCTCTTGCGAGTGACTTGTTCTCGGCTTGTTTTTGCTTTTGGTCACTTGTTTGAACTTATTTTCCTCTTTCTTTTCTGTTTTCCTTTCATATCAAACTTGATTATATGCATTGTCAATGCACTCATCAAGGGGAGATTGAGGACCCAGTGTGGATGGTCGCTTCCCAGTGTGATGAGTGATTGACAATGTGGTGTGGACTGACGTTCGCCTTGGCTTAAGTATTGCAGGCATAGTACAAAATAGCCAGCTATAGCTCCGCTATCTCCCGCTATAGCTGATTTTAGAGATGTACTGCTATTTGCTTCTATGTGCAATTTAGCCGCTATTTGACGCTATAGCTCCATTTAGCCCGCTATTAGCTGTTTTTGGAGACCTTCCGCTAAATGCCTTAGCCCGCTATTTTGTACCGTGATTGCAGGTGTAGAATACGGCTAGATTGCAGTGGTGCAGGTGAAGAACAGGTGCGAAAGGTCTTAGCCATGGCGGCCTCCATGGAGTCGAGAGACAAGTAGGCTTGGTTCGAGGGACCCGGTGGCCAGATCGATCAAGTGCGGCTCACATGGTGGCAAGAACGAGCAAGGCGGCGTGGATCCAGTGTGAGGTTGCGGCTCACAACCGAAGCTCGTACGCTGACTTGAAGCCGGTGCAAGGTGGCGGCTAACAACCGAAGCTTGTACACGGGGTTTGGTGATTTGGCCACAAAATCATCGGGAGGACAGGTTTCTTGGTTTGGGCCTCAAAACCAAGACCGAGGACTTGGCGTGGCGGTAACGGCCCATCAGGAGGAGTCGTGCGCGTCAAGGAGCCTGGACCGGAGGACACGCGGCATGGCCACAAAGCTTGCGTCGGAGGGAAGCAAGGTTGCGGCCGATGCGGTCCGGGCCGGAGGAATATTCGCGACTATGACAAATTTGCCCCTGAGGGTATGTATTGCTTAGGGGTAGTTTAGTACTTAGGACTCCACCTCTTGGACTATCGCCCTGTTTGGCATGGCTCTAGCTCTGCGTGGAGCAACTCTACTCCTAAACTCCACGTGGAGCAAACTCTAGGAGGAGCAAGAGCTGTCTAAACAGGGTGTTTGGCTAGAACGGTGTCCCAGCTCTAAAAAAGATGGTTTGCAATATGGATTGCCAATATTGCCCCTTGTGTTATGGCCCCACATGTCATTCTCTTTCCAATCTTCTTCTTCCTCGTGATACTGCAGGACGGCGGCGTTGCTAGGGCCAGCAGTGCGCGCGGCCTCCTCGCATGGAAGCGCTGTTCGGCGGAGGCGCGCCGTCCTCGCACGGCTGCTGTGCTCAGCGGCGGCGCTGCTCAGCCAGCAGCGGCGCCAGGCCCAGACGCCCAGCTACAGCGCGGTCCCCTCGCGCCCAGCTGCTCGACGGAGGCTGGCTTGCGCGGCGACGGTTCGCCATCCCCTTGCCGCCGCTTCCCTCTGCCGTCGCCGGCGGCTCGCCATTCCTCTACACCCAATCCCCGAGCTATGGCCTGCCATGGATTTGAGATCCAGGGAGCGTCGGGTACGCAGATGAGGACCGGGGCGGCTGCGGCTAGAGAGGGCAGGCCGTCACCGGCGAGAGGGCAAGGGGTGGCAGCGGCCAGCGACCGCGGGAGGGCAGGGTGCCGCCACGCGGGAAGGGATGGGGACGGCGGCGGGCGAGCGGCGTGGTACATAGGAGGAGGCGTCGGGTGGGAATAGAGGGCAGGGCGCCACCGCGTGGGGAGGGATGGGGACGGCGGCGGGCGGGCGGCGTGGTGCAGAGGAAAGAGGAGGCGTCGGGTGGGGGACAGGAGGGCAGGGCGCCGCCGCGCGGGGAGGGATGGAGACGGCGGCGGGCGGGCGGCGTGGTGCAGAGGAGGCTCGTGTGGGGAATAGAAAAAAGAGGAAGCGAACCGTTTTCGTGTAACCAGTGGCAGTGGTGGGTAATTACCCCCGAACTCCACGACTAGGTTCATATTTGAGGTTTCTGGAGTTCCAAAAGAGGTACTCCACCAAAATGAACTAGAACTCCTCAAACTCCATGGAGTTGGGCTGCTCTGAGAGTTGATGGAGTTAGGGTGTTTGGCTAGAAAATTGGTTAGAGTTGGTAGAGTTTAGCTCCAGAGCCATGCCAAACGAGGCCTATATATAGGGATGGTAGTCATCTATTCAGGTCATCTCTTTGGTTATCCATTTTCCCCTTCCCTTTCATCCTCTCCACCTAGAACTATTTTGTTGAATCCTTTATAGTTTGTATAGGTGAATTCATGGTTGGTTAACGGAGTTTAATCTATTCAAGTTTGTGCCATGATTTAAATTCCCAAGCTCCTTTTCCTTTTCCCTTTTTCGGAGCTATTTTCCTGTAGAACCTGTACAACTGACGCTCACAACAGATACACTATGTAAATCATCTGAATTTATTGTCTTTCTTTATTCGTTTCTGAAATTCTGCAGACATGCATATAGTGCACATCTGGGGATTAGTTTAATGGTAAGATGTATGCTTAGGGAGCGTAAGGTCCTGAGTTCAATTCTCGGAATACCCAAATTGAAACCCATTTTTTTGCAACACATAGCAATACAAATTCAAAGATCAGGATGACAGTGCAAAGATAAGGTTTTGGTTCTAGATTCAAACACAGAGGGTAGATGGTTTTGTTCATAATTCAAACATAGTTTCAGATGTAGAACAAAACTAAAATGACAACTAAATTCAAACACAGAGGGTACATGGCCGGTTTTGTTCATGAAAAAAAAAAAACAGGCACACAAAACTCTGAAAAACTAAGTCTCAGCTGGAGGTGTTGTGCCGGCAGCAGTAGAGGATGTGCCGCCATGAGTGAGGTAAGATCTAAGTATCTGCACAAATTCATCAACATACCTCTCCTGGAGCTCATTATCGGCTACAATCCCCTGCATCTTCCTAGCATTTGCTACAAAAAGACCTTCCTGGCTTCTCCCTCCACAATGACGTCCCGGACTGCGCTCGCGATGCCGTGGCGGTCGAAAGACCCGTCATCCTCTTTCCTCGCCACCTGCAGGCCCACCTTCCTCCACTCCATGGCGCGCGCGTTCGGCCCTTGATCGTTGAAGATGGGCACCCGATCCCAACTTTACTCCCGCGCGTGAGTTTCTTGTCGTGCGGTCGACGCCCACGGGCACGGCTCAACCTTATCTTTTCCTTCAGCACCACACGCACGCCGCCCACTCCTCTCCTCTCTCTCCTCCCGCAGCCCACTGCTTTTCCTCCTTTTTTTTCTCTACCGCCCACTACTGATGGAAGGGAGGCGGCGGTCCCGGCGAGCCCCGGCCGGCTCCGTCGGGGGAGGCCCCAGCGAGCCCCGACTGGCTCCGTCGGCGAGGTCGGCGATGGCCCCGGCGAGGCCTGATCGGCTTCGTCGGCGGCGGCCCCGACGAGCCCAGGCCGGCTCCGTCGGCGCGGTCGGCGACGGCCCCGACGAGCCCCGGCCGGCTCCGTCGGCGAAGGTCAGCCGCGGCCCCCGGCGAGCTCCGGCGCATGGTGGCCCCGCCGAGCTCCGGTCAGTTTTTTTCTTTTTTCTCTGGGATAAAACTTTTATTGCAAAAATTTGTAGAGGGTTTTTCACAATAAAAAATTTTTTGCTCCAAATCTTGTTGCAAAGCTTTTCTCCAAACATTTTTCACATTTTTTCATGTAAAAAGTTTGCTCAAAATTTTTTACAAAATTTTTTCTAGACATTTTTTGTCATTTGTTGGTAAAATTTTGCTCTAAAATTTATTGTAACACTTTTCTCTAATTTTTTCAAAAAAAATTCTGCTAACATTTTTTTTTGAGCGTATGGGCACAAGGAGCCGTGCGTGGGCTGTGGAGTGGGGCGCGGGGCCCGCCGCCTGGGGGGCGACCGAGCGCACGGAGCCCCCGTATGGGCGACCGCAAATTAGGGAGGCCCATGTGGTGTGGACTGACGTTCGCCTTGGCTTAAGTATTGCAGGCATAGTACAAAATAGCCAGCTATAGCTCCGCTATCTCCCGCTATAGCTGATTTTAGAGATGTACCGCTATTTGCTTCTATGTGCAATTTAGCCGCTATTTGACGCTATAGCTCCATTTAGCCCACTATTAGCTGTTTTTGGAGACCTTCCGCTAAATGCCTTAGCCCGCTATTTTGTACGGTGATTGCAGGTGTAGAATACGGCTAGATTGCAGTGGTGCAGGTGAAGAACAGGTGCGAAAGGTCTTAGCCATGGCGGCCTCCATGGAGTCGAGAGACAAGTAGGCTTGGTTCGAGGGACCTGGTGGCCAGATCGATCAAGTGCGGCTCACATGGTGGCAAGAACGAGCAAGGCGGCGTGGATCCAGTGTGAGGTTGCGGCTCACAACCGAAGCTCGTACGCTGACTTGAAGCCGGTGCAAGGTGGCGGCTAACAACCGAAGCTTGTACACGGGGTTTGGTGATTTGGCCACAAAATCATCGGGAGGACAGGTTTCTTGGTTTGGGCCTCAAAACCAAGACCGAGGACTTGGCGTGGCGGTAACGGCCCATCAGGAGGAGTCGTGCGCGTCAAGGAGCCTGGACCGGAGGACACGCGGCATGGCCACAAAGCTTGCGTCGGAGGGAAGCAAGGTTGCGGCCGATGCGGTCCGGGCCGGAGGAATATTCGCGACTATGACAAATTTGCCCCTGAGGGGTATGTATTGCTTAGGGGTAGTTTAGTACTTAGGACTCCACCTCTTGGATATATAGGGATGGTAGTCATCTATTCAGGTCATCTCTTTGGTTATCCATTTTCCTCTTCCCTTTCATCCTCTCCACCTAGAACTATTTTGTTGAATCCTTTATAGTTTGTATAGGTGAATTCATGGTTGGTTAACGGAGTTTAATCTATTCAAGTTTGTGCCATGATTTAAATTCCCAAGCTCCTTTTCCTTTTCCCTTTTTCGGAGCTATTTTCCTGTAGAACCTGTACAACTGACGCTCACAACAGATACACTATGTAAATCATCTGAATTTATTGTCTTTCTTTATTCGTTTCTGAAATTCTGCAGACATGCATATAGTGCACATCTGGGGATTAGTTTAATGGTAAGATGTATGCTTAGGGAGCGTAAGGTCCTGAGTTCAATTCTCGGAATACCCAAATTGAAACCCATTTTTTTGCAACACATAGCAATACAAATTCAAAGATCAGGATGACAGTGCAAAGATAAGGTTTTGGTTCTAGATTCAAACACAGAGGGTAGATGATTTTGTTCATAATTCAAACATAGTTTCAGATGTAGAACAAAACTAAAATGACAACTAAATTCAAACACAGAGGGTACATGGCCGGTTTTGTTCATGAAAAAAAAAAACAGGCACACAAAACTCTGAAAAACTAAGTCTCAGCTGGAGGTGTTGTGCCGGCAGCAGTAGAGGATGTGCCGCCATGAGTGAGGTAAGATCTAAGTATCTGCACAAATTCATCAACATACCTCTCCTGGAGCTCATTATCGGCTACAATCCCCTGCATCTTCCTAGCATTTGCTACAAAAAGACCTTCCTGGCTTTCTCCCTCCACAAATGGACGTCCCGGACTGCGCTCCGCGATGCTCGTGCGGTCGAAAGACCCGTCATCCTCTTTCCCTTCCTCGCCACCCTCGCAGGCCCACCCTTCCTCCACATCCATTGGCGCGCGCGTTCGGCCCTTGATCGTTGAAGGTGTGGGGTACACCCGATCCCAACTTACTCCAGGCGCGTGAGTTTCTGTCGTGCAGGTCGACGCCACGGGCAAGGCTGCAACCATTATCTTTTCCTTCGCCCAACCACACGCACGCCGCCCATCCTCTCCTCTCTCGCCTCTGCAGCCCACTGCTTTTCCTCCTTTTTTTTTCCTTACGCCCACGCGTGGCACTACCGCGCTGGGAGCGCGGGCCCGGCTTGGGTCCGCGCGGCCCCGCCGGCTCCGTCGGGGGATGGCCGGCCCAGCGAGCCCCGACTGCTCCGTCGGCGAGGTCGGCGACGGCCCCGGCGAGCCTGATCGGCTTCGTCGGCGGCGCCCGACGAGCCCAGGCCGGCTCCGTCGGCGAGGTCGGCGATGGCCCCGGCGAGCCCCGGCCGGCTCCGTCGGCGAAGGTCGGCCGCGGCCCCCGGCGAGCTCCGGCGCGTGGTGGCCCCGGCGAGCTCCGGTCAGTTTTTTTTTCTTTTTTCTCTGGGATAAAACTTTTATTGCAAAAATTTGTAGAAGGTTTTTCACACTAAAAAAGTTTGCTCCAAATCTTGTTGCAAAGCTTTTCTCCAAACTTTTTCACATTTTTTCATGTAAAAAGTTTGCTCAAAATTTTGTTGCAAAATTTTTTACAAAATTTTTTCTAGACATTTTTTGTCATTTGTTGGTAAAATTGTGCTCTAAAATTTATTGTAAAACTTTTCTCTAAAGTTTTCAAAAATAAATTCTGCTAACATATTTTGAGCGTATGGGCGCAAGGAGCTGTGCGTGGGCCATGGAGTGGGGCACGGGGCCCGCCGTCTTGGGGGAGACCGAGCGCACGGAGCCCCATGCGGGCGACCGTAAATTAGGGAGGCCAGGTGTGGACTGACGTTCGCCTTGGCTTAAGTATTGCAGGCATAGTACAAAATAGCCAGCTATAGCTCCGCTATCTCCCGCTATAGCTGATTTTAGAGATGTACCGCTATTTGCTTCTATGTGCAATTTAGCCGCTATTTGACGCTATAGCTCCATTTAGCCGTATGGGCGACCGCAAATTAGGGAGGCCCAGGTGGGCAGCAACGCAGCATGACTAGATGCGCCATCTCGTGCACCTCGCTCCCCAGCGCCACGTACACGACCGAGCTCGCCGGCTGCGCGTCCAGCCACGCACGGTGACGGTGGCTGCGTGGTCAGATCCGTCCTTGCTGGACTCGCCAGCGCCGTCCAGTGGTGGTCCGGCCACCTTGTCGTAGGGGACCTCGTTGGGACCGGCCGGCCATGGCGATATCGAGCGCAATAATTGGTTGGAGGCTTGGAGCTTTGAGTTCAGGACGAGCACTGTGTCGTGCTGCTCTGCTGCCTATTTGGTAGAGCTCGTAGCTGCAGGCCGATTTCATTAGCTACGGCAAACAGCATTTTGTGGGGAAATATAATTCTAGGTTGGGAGCTAAAAAAAATATTTCCTGATTTATTTTCCATGCAAAATCACGCCCTATTTAAAATTTACATCATATTAACCTTGATTAACTTTAAAATATACTAATGTGCCTTAACATACGCTGATCATCATTTGACTATGCTACTATTAACTTATTAATAGGTTGCATCCCGCAAGCCTGTCAAGAAAAATGGATTTCATTCTCAGTCGACACGACTCAGGCTCGTTGGCTGCTTCTGCATGTCGTGGGATAGGTCCATGCATGCCTTCACCCAGGCAACCAAATGCTCAGCAGCTGCATCTACCGAGTCTGGACAACACATATGCAAGAAACTAAATGCATGGTCCACGCTGAATCAACCACTTGAACTCTGAATGGATAGCTTTACAATAACAAACATTACCAGCTGAGCTATGCTAATTCGCTCGCTCTGTAGCTACTCTGTATATGACCGTGTTCATGTTCTATGATTACTGGGGGAAGTAGTACCATGGCCGCCCTTGGAGGCCCTGCACCAAATTCTAAAATAAGACATAGCAAAATGGAACAGTAATAAAAAACACATAGGCTATAATGTATGCCATAGTAACATAATACATATTAAGAATATGATTAAGTAATTGACAATCTTAGAATAATGTCTTTAAATGTTAACTATTGTGTAACCAAATGCAACTCAAGAAATTGGAACAACTATATCAAGCGGTTACACAATATTAAATGGAAGTTAACATCAACACTAATATCATAACATTTGTGTTGATATTAAGCGGTTAACTATTATGTTAACTATTTTAGTGGTTACACAATAGTTATTTAATGCAAATGGCTGATTTCTAACATGTATTATTTTTCATGCTAAAAAATGTTCTTTTTAATGCAAATGTGTGTTGGAGTGGTTATGATATTAGTGTTGATGTTAACTTGGATCGTTCACTTGTAAAAACATAATATGTATTATGTTAACTATTGTGTTGATATCAAGCGGAAGCATCGGTTGGATCTACTTACATGAACACACTAGAGATGTGATCTTTATTGATGAGGTTCAGCCGGAGCCTTACATTCAGAATGACTATGGGCATTCCGATCCTCTTCAAATTGCAATGACGGTTACTTTAGGTCTCAACATCATACCGGCTCCCCTCGTGAGCCTATTGCTATGTTGTTCCCCTATGACGCCGGGCCGTGTCGCGAGCTTCATCAGCGGGTTCGACCTCACCGACGGCCGCTACAACAGGCCGGATCACTCCCTGTTCCGGACGCTCAACACCTCCTACACATAGATCCACGTGATCCGGCACGCCAAGAGCTTCATCAACATGGAGAAGAAGTACTTCCTAGGGTTTCTATACACCCTCCGTCCGAAACAAACACCCACCATCGCACGGCCCAACAATAGCCCATTAGCCACTGACAGCTTCTTCTAGCTCGCGTCGGTGTCCTCTAGCTCCCGTCCCTCTCTACCGTTGCCCTGGGCGGCGGCTATCACGGCGCTCACCCACAACCCACCGCCACCCTACCCTTCCTAACCCGATGCTTCTCGCCGTCCCCCCCACTGGTCACTGCCCCTGCCTCCTCGTCCTCCGCCGCTCCGGCCGGTGGCTCTCACTATTGCGCCGCCCGCGCGCCGCCAACCATCGACCCTGCCCTCCCTAACCCGGCCAAGCTTCTCAACCCAGCGTGCTGCTGCCACACCCCCTCGTCCTCGGCCCCGGCAGACGGCTCTCGCCTCTCGCCCACTGCCCACCCGCCATCGAACCCGGCCAGGCTTCTCACCCCTGCTGCCGACCTCGCTCGTCGGATGTCCGGCCCCGCCTAGCCGCCTGCTCTCCCATGCCGCCTCACCTTCACTGTCAGCAGAACCACCACTTTCATCGGCCTTCCTCTAAACCCGAAGGCCATTAGAATCCCAAAAACCCCAAACCCTAATGGTCTGCCACCTCGACCACCGCCCCGCAGCCGCCGGTGACCTCATCGCTGGCCGCCCCCCACCCACCTACAACCCCGTCAGACTCCTAACTTGCCGGTGTAGGGGAAGAGAGTAGCGCGTGGGCATAGGCCGGGGGAGACAACAATGCTGATCCAACGGCCCCCATCACTCGCACGAATCTTGGCACAGTGGATGATGGCTAGCAAACTTTCTTGCGGAACATGTGTATAGGATAGGCGGCGCTTCGTGGGAAGCTCATTCGGGTGGAAGCCCAATGATGTCACGACCCACATGACATTGGATCGTAAAGGCTGCCTGGGCCGTTTGGGAGGTCTATATTATATTAGAACGGGAGCTTGGGCCGCAGACCCTGGAAAATCTGTCAGGCCAGCCAACCCCTTAAAAGAAAATTTTGGCCGCTAATTGAATTGGAATCGATCTTAACATCATATAAACTGAGAATTTGAATGCAGGAGTTATAACATCATGTCACGTTCACGTTAAAACAAATAGACAGCCATCCACACTCGTTCAGGTTATGTAACATAATAAAAATGGTACATCAGGTTTGGCCTCTCTCACGTCACGCCACATCTTTTTGTTCTCTCTTTCAAAGCCTGTCAGGTTTGGCCTCTCTCATTTTAAGTTCACTTTGCTTTCTTTTACCATGTCTTCCCCTGGTGAGAAAACTGAACTTTGGACCTCCTGCATGGTTTAGAGATTTGAATGCATTGCCACTGGCAGGGTAAGAAATATTTTTGATCGGGAAAAGTGAAAGTAGGAAGGTAGGCACAAGCACAATTAAAAAAAATATTACAGAGAAAAAGCTACACTACACTGATGTAAAATTCAATGACATGAAGTCTACCATCAGCATTTGTTCTTAGTTATGCATATCATATACCTGTGATCTTGTGGATTTAGCCTAGTGGTAAGATATTCTCTTAGGGAGCAAATAGTCCTAAGTTCAAGTCTCAATCTGTCCGAAAAAAAAAATTGCTACTTGATGTGAATGACATGGTTTCATGATCTTCGGGTAATGTGAATAAGGTCTAGAGTCAGGACAATTAAATCTGGGCCACATTCAGGATTTAAAGATAAGGTATTGGACATGGAATATAACTGCTAGAGTTGGATCATTTTTTTCCAAAACTATATAATACAAGTAAACAATATATCACAACAATGAAATTAATTTATTTTAGCAGATAGAACCGTCATATAACTAACATATGAAAATGGTGTCATGGAACAGAACTGACTTTCATTGTCCAAACTGTTCAGCGTGAACTTTGGTATTAAGTGATTGAACTCTTGATTTGCTTCTGCTGCTGAATTCAGCAATAGATACTTGGCATTCACTCAGTGTTGAATTAGCTGTCTAGGAACTAATGTATTTTCAACTTTGTCAAGTTACGTCTGTTGGATTTGACCTCGGTCAGGTCTATTGGGCCTTCAGGCCCAATCCTAATCCTAAACTAAATCCCTGTTAGTTGCCTTTGATTGGAAGGCAAACTCAGCCCATTTAAGGGCCCGGCCCCACGTCTACAGCACTATATAACTAAGGGGAAACCCCCTGGTTTCCTCAATCCGTGAGTTAATCACGAGTTAGTCTTTAGGGTTATTGTTAACCCTAATCCTATCAATCATTAAGTGTGCTGGAAGGCGTGGAAGCTCGGTGCTCGTGATCCTGCACTGCATCTACTTCGTCAGGGTCTTCCGCATCTTCTACATCTACTACTTCGTCTATTACTAACAGAGGACATGAACTGCACTAGTAAGTCCTAAGATCTACTAAGTTTCCGCATTAATCAGTGAATTAGGCGTGATTAAGTTCTAGACTAGAGATCCTGAGTTAAGTTACTGTTAATCACGTTTAGCCTAAACAAACATTTGGTATCAGAGCCCGATCTAGTCTGTTCTTGATCCCCTAGACCATGATAAGCCTCTGTTCATGTTTTATGTTTTATGAGATCAGTTCATGCCTAAGTAGATGTGTTTCTGCTCGATCTATTTCTAAGTCAGTGAACATGTGATGCCTAATTTGTCAGATCAGTACAAGTTTTAGGCGTTTTTTTTTTTCTTTCATGTCAGTTTTAATTAGATAAGTGCAATTTTAGTCAAGTTATCATGGCACGTGTTAGGGTTCTAAGAGTAAGACACTGAATCTCTCGTTTTTTTTTCACTGTTCATGCATGATTCGTGCAAAATCAGTGGAAAATAAGTGTCAAATCAGAGAAATTAGTAAGAGGGAAAGCAAATCTCAGTTTTTCCCCTCCTACCCGAAATTCTAACACTAGCCCGACTCAGATCCCATCTAAGTCAGGAGGCTTACCTCAGCGCACCGCGTGTGGCATAAGATGCCTCCACGCGCGGACGCCGGCGACATCCTCCATCTGGGAGTACACGTCGGCGAACCTTCAGGCGAGCGCCGGCCGCCGCACAGACCGGCCGCGACATAAGTCAGTCGCGGCGCGGGTGGCTGCCTCGGCGACGAACGCGCCTCCATGGCTGCGAGCGGGGTCCCCATGGAGCGCCGCTTCAGATCCGCGCCGCCGCAGCGCCATTAGAGCCCCGGCGGAGCCCCTCGACGGGCCGCGTGCGCGTCGCACGCGGCGCGCCGAGAGGGCCCGCGGAGCTCCGGCGAGGCAGGGGACGAGGTCCACAGGGGAGCCTGAGTTCTTCTTCGCCGGAAATGGGGAAGAAAGCGGCGGCGGGCGGCGGCGCGGTTCTGCTGCCGGCGGCTGCTGGCTGAGGGCTCAGGGGAGGGAGAGGGGAGAAAATGATTAGGGTTTCCCCTTCCCTCCGCCGATTTCGGGCTTATAAACGCTCTGCGGCTGCGGCCAGCCGTCCGATCGAGCGGACGGCTGCGATGCGCGCGCGGGGCGAGAGCCGAGGCGAGGCTGGGCCGCTTCGGCGGCCTGCCGATTCGCCGCTGGGCTCCCGGCCCGTTAAGTGAAGTCGCAGGCCGCGCGCTTTTGTGGGCTGGGACTAAGCCGAGCGGGCGCTGAGCTGAGCCGCGAATGCGCGCTGCTGGGCTGGGCCGCACGCACGTTAGATTGGCCGCGGTCCACTATGCCGTGAGCTGGGCTGTGCGCGCGCGCGAGCGCGCGTGATGGGCCGCTTTGGGCCGCACGAAATAAGGGTCTTTTGCGCACGTTTTGTGGGCCATTGCTGGGCCATTTTTAGTGATGGGCTGAAATTATGTTTCTCTTTTCTTTAAGATTTTCAGCCCCTTTTCTTTTAAGCTCACATTTATTTCAGCACTACGTTAAGTTAATTATTACGTGAGTCAACTTTATTTTAAGTTGTTGATGTTTCTTTTATGATGTCACTGAAAATGTTAGTAAGCTGAGTTCTTAAGTTTCATGATTTAAGATTTAAACTTTAAGTTTTAAGCCCTAAGTTTTAAGTTTTAAGTTTATCGTTTCCGCATTAAGTCTAATTTATTTCTTGCATAAGAAATTTTAATTATTAAGTTTCACTGTTTATTTAAGATGTATATTTAAGCTTTTGAGATATTAGTTTTCAGTGGCTCATTGTTTTCCGTGCAAGTTTATTTCTTAATTGCAAATTAAGTTTTGAGCTATTAAGTAGAGTTTTATGTCGTGCTTTTGCATGCTTCTTTTATGCTATTAAGAAAATCTAAGTTTTCATGCGCTAATAAAATAAGTTTTATGTTTTCATGAGTCTGTTAATTTTATTGTGCAATGTATTTATTTTTCTTGCACTGTTTTACCTTACCATTAAGTATCTTTTAAGTTTAAGTTTAGATTCAGAATAAGTTTATTTATAAGAATCTTTTTGTCTTAGCATTTCATTTTAGATAAATGTGCATTATGTTTAAGTTTTGTCATGCTTTCACATAAGTGGTTTAAACTTTGCATTATTTGTTTTAGACATAAGTTAAGCTGAAAGTTTATTCTTTATCCACCAAGTGCACTTAGATGCCTCTATTTGAATGGAACCACCGGGAAGTTCATTTAGAGTAAACTTGTGATTAATTCAACCACCGTTGTCTAATTACGAGTTTAAGTCAAGTTTCGCTTGTTTTCCCCACCGGTGATTGCAAGTTGTAACTTGTATGCGTGTTTTTAATCAGACCACCGTAGGGTTATTTTCATGCCTTTATGTGCATCTTCTTGTACTATTACTGAGACATACTTTATTTATGAATTTTCAGTTGATTATACAAAGTTGCTAAGCACCATTGAGCATTATGATGGCACAAACTTCCCTAGTTGGAATCAGGATGTGCTAAGCATTCTCAAGTTTTTGGATCTTGATTATGCGTTACGTGAGGATAAGCCAACTGCTCCAGCGGTTGGAACTCAAAATTATGTTGATAAGATAAGTGAGTACAACTCAAATTCAGAAAAATGGGAGAGATCCAATGAATTGGCAAAGATGGTCATTAGACAAACCATCATTGAGGCCTTGAGAGGTTCTTTGCCTACTGAGATCAAAGGTAAGGAATTATCAGTTAAGGAGTTTATGTACTCAATTGAGGAAATGTATAAGCGTAAGTTAGCCACTTTCCTCGTTAAGAAATTAGTGACCTCACGTTACAATGGTCAAGGTGCATTAAGGGCGCATGTTAATAACATGGTCTGCATAGCTGAAAAGCTAGAAGTGTTTGGGATTCATACCTCGAGTTCAATGCTTTCGCATTTGATCACTGCGTCACTCCCTGAGAATTATGCCCTAGGCGTATGCAACTTTTGTAAGGAACCCGGACACATGCAAAGTTGGTGCCCCGGATTAGCTACATGGCTTCAGAAGAGAGGTAATTAAATTGTCTCATAAGTTTTATTAAGTTTATTTGTTCACACCCATTTTGGTGGAATAACTCAGGTGTTTCTACACATATTAAACCTCCTTCAGGTATTTATCGACCTTAAAGGAAGGGATATTCAGGGGAGCAAATTCTACAAGACTTCATCAAAGTCAAAGACTCTGGAGCCTCACATTAGCATTAAGTCATTAGTTTTAGATTTATTTCCAGCTGATGATGTACTTTAGATTAAGAAAGAACATATTTGTTTTCTGTGATGAGAAATTCTGGATATTTATGTTCTCAATAAGTAATAATATAATACATAATCAAGTTCTTTTAGTGCTTATTTTTCATCACAATTGTCTTTGACTGATATTTAAGTTAAATGAGTTAAGAAGTGATGAGACCTTGTCGAATATGTGGCACACTCACGTTTAGACCACAAATTCGAAGGGGAGAATGGAATGTCTCATCAGTTTTGAGATGCTCCTGCTAACAATACTAGTTAAGAATTGCTCTCATCTAGTAGAGTTATAATTTTCTCTCCATAATATTTTATTGTCCATAAGTTTTAAGGGCAAAATTAAGAATAAGTTTTATAATACTCGCTACATCTCATTGCTTCAATTAAGAATAAGTTTATAATGCGAGATATAATACCATTGTAATAGGAGTCATACTCCACAATCACCAACTGCCTCAAATAAGTCAGTGTGATTTTATTCTTTATTCTGGCCACCGCTGGATACGGGATAATTTTCACCGGTTCTGTTGTTCTATCCATTTTCTGGCCACCGCTGTTGTGGATTAGTTCAATTTGAATCAGAGACGGTTGAAGTATGATTTATGTTCATGATTCTGGCCACCGCTGTTTTATGAACATTTAATCATAGCTTTGCTTCTCTAGTTCATCTTCTGGCTACCGCTGATGTGGGCTAGATTAGCAAGGGAAGTTCATCAGTGGTATCTAAGAAAGATATAGTAAATGTCGTGCCAAAGATAAATAAGTTAAAGAGCATCCTTTGTAAATTACTTTAGATAAGTTTATGGTTCGACACAATTAATATTCTGGTTATTCAGAATTCAATGGAAGCTCACTAAGAAATAAGGAAATGGGGGAGAAGAAAAATCTTAATGAGATATAGGATAAGTTTTCTCTATATTGATGATTTAAGATAAGATATATATACATATATGATTTACTCATATATATTTATGTTGTGCCATAAGTGTCTCCTCCGCTCTCTATCTAACTTTGTTGAGGATATACATTAGTTGTCTAACCATAACAGAGATAAGTAATATTTTATGATAAGTTAAGTATTGGGCACAAAAGTGAGAGCCTCAATTATTTTAAGTTTATAATAAAGAGGTCATGAAGGAGTCTGTGAACTTTAACATAGTTATTTTTCATAGCAATTTTCTAATGGAGTCAAAGCAGTAGGCTATGATGGGTCTACAAGTTTGAAAGTGATTCCAAAAGAAACTAAGATGCTAAGTTCATAGCTCACAATAAGTTTGTATGTATCATGGGCAACCATGGTTCATTTGTAAAGCTAAGGTGGATTAATTATTATCCTGATACTCTAACGTGAATGTTTTCTCTATAAGCTAACACAATTAAATTTGCATTCCGAGAAAGGAGAAAGTTTTCATCGTATCATAAGATGCATCTTAGTGAAGCTCTCTATTAAGTTCTGGGGGAGCATAACAGTGAGATGGGACCAAAATGAGTATTAGGATTGTCACTAAAGAGTAAATGTTAAGAGTAGCTCTGAAGTGATAAAATGTGAATGCATACACAGCTATGCCTATTTATCATAAGTATAAAGGTTAAGTCTAATTAAATGGGAAGACGTTCCTAATGCTTCAATTAGAAGCTATATGCTAAGATCTATAAGTGATTGACTTAGCATGACAAGCCGGAATGCTTGACAAATTTTTTACTAGTCTTAGTCCAGGGGAGGTCCACTGGAAAAGGTGTATGAAAGTTTAATGCACCAAACTAACATGCTTATTTAATTAAGTACTATTAGATAAAGTTTTGTAAAAGTGTATGGATGTAATTGTGCACATTAAGTTTACGTCCTTCACTCTTACGGATCTGAGCGATTCTGCAGAAAACTCTAAAACAAGATTAGCATAATTAAGGCTAATTTTGTATGGCATGATTTAGGCAGGCATATTAGATATATTCCGGTATTATTAATATATTAACATTGATTTCAAATCAATGTCGCTGTATCTGATTACAGTATTCCTTTCAAGTAATGACATATAGTTGACAATGTCAAGTACATTGACAAATATATTGTTATGAAAGAAGGGTCCCAGGATCAAGTCATTTTAATGCTTTAAGTGAATTGCTAGCAACATGACTAATTGAAGGTTTTGTCTCTTATCCTATTTTCGCGAGATTAGTATGGTTTTGATGATTAACCTCAAATATGATTCTGGATGAGGCCGAATAAATAAACTCCCAAATAAGTTAGTAAGTGTTCTATCAAGATATTATAGTGGACTTTGGTTAATGATGTCCCGGTATGTCTGTCATGTCTGCCGATGACTCATTCGCTGGGTTTTGCTATTGTATTGAGTGTGAACATAAAGCGAACGCAAGTAAGTTTAAGATTAAGACTGTTCGATTCAGCGGGAGATTATTGATCTGTGTATATCCACCTTCACATGATCAATGAAATTGAATATTATAAGAATAAATTGTTTGACCATCGGTCAAGGGGGAGAATGTTGGATTTGACCTCGGTCAGGTCTATTGGGCCTTCAGGCCCAATCCTAATCCTAAACTAAATCCCTGTTAGTTGCCTTTGATTGGAAGGCAAACTCAGCCCATTTAAGGGCCCGGCCCCACATCTACAGCACTATATAACTAAGGGGAAACCCCCTGGTTTCCTCAATCCGTGAGTTAATCACGAGTTAGTCTTTAGGGTTATTGTTAACCCTAATCCTATCAATCATTAAGTGTGCTGGAAGGCGTGGAAGCTCGGTGCTCGTGATCCTGCACTGCATCTACTTCGTCAGGGTCTTCCGCATCTTCTACATCTACTACTTCGTCTATTACTAACAGAGGACATGAACTGCACTGGTAAGTCCTAAGATCTACTAAGTTTCCGCATTAATCAGTGAATTAGGCGTGATTAAGTTCTAGACTAGAGATCCTGAGTTAAGTTACTGTTAATCACGTTTAGCCTAAACAAACAACGTCTATGTATCATGTCTAATTTAAGTTAGAAGTAGTCTAATAGATACCAATAATTGATAGTTGACTGAAAACTCTGTTTTGCTTATGCTGCTGAATTCAGCAGTAGAAACTGGTACAATATCATTTGGGTAATGATCAATTTGAAATCTGCAAAATTTATTTATGTTAAACTTTATGAACTTTAATCAATATGTGATGTGTCATATTCAACTCAATTCAGATTTAGTCCAGAACTTATCAAGAATCTCTTAGCCACGAGCCCAGTTGTTTCTAATGCATTGGTGCTATATAGTAATTAATATGATGATATGTATAAGAAGTAGTTCTTTTTAATAAATATAAACTTGCTCCTCTCTGAACCAGCCCTGCAGGCCCTCTAGTTTAAACCTCCAATATCAGTCAAACTCAATATAGCGAGAACATTTACCACTAGACTAACGCTTAGAAGACAACAGATAAATATTAAGCCTGTAGATTCTATATGCTTTTGTTTTTTTTTCTCTAAAATTCAGCAGATACACTCATAGAACACAGCTGGGGATTTAGTCTAGTGGTAAGATGTACGCTTAGGGAGCGTAAGGTCCCGAGTTCAATTCTCGGAATCCCCAACCTGAAATGTTTTTGCATTTTGATGCTAAGGACAGATGGCCATCATGGGTGATATTGAGAAGAGGACAGTTAGTTCCGGACAATGAAATCTGAACCACATTCAGCATGTGGTGATAAGGTGTGGGAGTGGGACACATCCTCACAAAGCTTCAGAGTATACCTGCATATGTAGATAACTGGTGTAGTCAATCAATGTAATGCTGTTTATGCCAAAATTGTAGGTCATATAATTAGACAATATTTCAATCAACACTGAACTTTATTTTTTTAATAAACCATAGTACAAGGTAATGTAGAACATAACTAACTTGCATTGCTGAATTTTTTTAGCACAACTTGGCTGAGAGGTGCCTGAACTCTTTGTTTTGCTTATAGCGCTGAATTCAGCAATTGAAAGTTGCACAGTATCATTCACTTATGAGCAATGATAAATCGAGGAACTTTATTCATGTTCACTATGTCAACATACATCTGTTCCATATTTAGGTGAATTTTGATAGAAGTTACCATTATAAAAATTTCTTGCTGATTCGCCTTCTTGTTTCTAGAAAGTAATTATAACAGAAATATGTATATTGCGCAGTTTCTATTTCCTAAATATACACTTATTGCATTCTGAACAAGGTCAGCATTGCTCCCACAATGCAGACCTGCAAATGTCATCCAAACGAAATAAATGTTTACCACTGTACTGACTAACCCTAAGAAGACAGAACAAATAAACCTTTTTAAAAATAAATAAAGAACAGATAAATGTAAACCTTGTAAATATGATATCTGGGTTTTTGTCTGAAATTCTGCAGATATATGCTCCAAACAGACCTGGGGATTTAGTCTAGTGGTAAGATGTACGCTTAGGGAGCATAAGGTCCCGAGTTCAATTCTTGGAATCCCCAATCTGAAATGCTTTTGGATTTTGATGTGGAGGACAGGTGTGCATGGATGGTGTTCGTTTGATGATGATTTTGTCTGGACAGTGGAATCTGGACCACATTCAGACTGTTGTGGCATATACAGCCTCAAACAACCCCATTAGACCTTGTACCTGGGCTTGTGAGATAGCTTGACTGGACTAAGTAATAGCATATCAAATTCTGAAGGAAATTTGGATCAGATAGAACTGCAATTACATCAATGTATTTAGAATGACATTGTTCGGAATATGATGCTGAATGTTGAACTAGTTGCACAATAGCATTCACTCAGCACTGCAGTTGGTCAGTGATAACTTAGCTGCAGAAATTTTTTATGCTTTACCTTGGCATCTTATATCTATGGATTTTACCTTCTGAATTTGATAGAATTAGAGGTTATATATAGATTGTCTTACAGTATGTGGACTCTAGAGTGTAGAGCACAGCAGAGTATGATTTTTTTTTTAACTGTCACAATACGGAAACAGCATACTGCATAAGACTGCCCTGTACTGCAAGAAGCCAAGAACAGTGATCTGTTCCATTTACATGTGATGGATCATCAGTTATGCTGGTGATGAACCTGCCACTAAAAGCTACAGAAGGCCTCCTGCCTTTCAGTTTCATTTTTCCAGCTTAAGCAAGTGCATTGATCTTTGCTACTACATTTGACTAAATCAAAGTAGAAAAGAAACTTCTCCATGATTTCAAATACATGGCCATCATTGTGGGCTAGTGTGAAGGGTCTGAAGTCCATCTCAATTGCTTCTGCAGAACTGACACTCACATCAGGTAAAAATAATTATCTGAATTTGTTGTCTCTCTTCATTTCAGAAAATTGCAGACATGTCTAGAACACATCTGGGGATTTAGTCTAGTGGTAAGATGTACGCTTAGGGAGCGTAAGGTCCCGAGTTCAATTCTCGGAATCCCCAACCTGAAACATTTTTTTGCAATACATGGCTATGCAAATTCAGAGATCTGAATGATTTTTAGTGGCCTGAAATCTAAAGATGAGGTGTTGCTTTTGGACCATACACATTGTCTTGTAGTTTCATGAGGTTCAGAGGGTGCGTGCATGTGAGGCTGTTTTGTTCTGTGAGAGTTTTAGCAACCTGAAATCTAAAGATGAGGTGTTGCAATGCATGCCAGGATTGGTCCAGGGGTGCAGGAATTGTATCTGTATCGACATACTGTATATTTCTACATAAAATAGTAGAGGAGAAGCGTATAACAACGAGGGCATTTGGTCTAGTGGTATGATTCTCGCTTAGGGTGCGAGAGGTCCCGAGTTCAATTCTCGGAATGCCCCAACTTATAGTAATTTTTACGGTTTTTTATAAACTTTTTACCACATCGCAGTTGTATGTACTGCCTGGGCAGGATATGTTGTGGCCCATGAGCAGCCTATTGTTCTGAACAGCCCGTTGGTATTGGGCCAGTCCATCCTCGTGTTGGCCCATTTGTGCACATTTAAACTGGACCAAGAGAGAGTTCGAACTCATTGCTTGATTTTGTTTTCCTAAAATTTTATTTCCTCCGCCAAAATGTGTGCTGAACACTGCTTCCTTGTCGTGACAACACTCAACATGAAAAGATCAAACGAATATTTAATTGAATATAGTACAGTGTTGTTGTAGTTAGCTGTTAGCCAGGATCATTGTGATCCGGAGTCACAAACTGTGATTAGGCGATCGGACTATGGTGAATTGGAGTAGGACAGGCTTAGAGAAATTCAAAAGTTTGTGGCGCATTTTTCGTTCCACTTCTTCCCCATGTTTCGCGGCCTGGATTGTATTTGTATCAAAATACTAAATGTTGTCGAAATAAAAAAGGAAAAAGAAATAGTATAATAAAAAGGGCATTTGGTCTAGTGGTAGGATTCTCGCTTTGGGTGTGAGAGGTCCCGAGTTCAATTCTCGGAATGCCCCTATCTTAATTATTTTTACGGTTTTATTTCTTTTTACCACATCGCAGGATAAGTTGTGGTCCATTGAGCAGCCTTGTCCACTTTTAAGTTAGTACTGGGCCGGTCCATGCTCGTGTTGGCCCATTTGTTCACTTTTAAATGGGACAAGATAGAGTTCAACTCCTGGCTTGATTTTTTTTTTCTAAATTTTTGATTTCCTCCGCCAAAAATTGTGCTGAACACTGTTTTCTTGTCGTGACAACACTTAATTCAATATGACAAGATCTAGTCAATATTTAGTTGAATGTACAATGTATAGTTGTAGTTAGTCACTAGTGACAAACTTTGTTCAGGCGATCGGACTATACGGGACAGGGTTCCAGCGTTCAAAAGTTGTGGCCGATTTGTCGTTCCTGAACGTAGGTGCACTTCTTCACCAGCTAGCAACTTGGAGTCTCACTGTAGGCCCGAAGCCCAGGATTTGCACAGGGGTGCAGCTTTGCCTTGTATTTGTATCCAATAAAAAAACAATTAAGAAATAAATATACGGTAATGCTAGGAGCCGGGCGTCCGATGCGTCGTCGGACGCCGACTCCCGGCTGTTGCTTCCTTCCGTTGTTTCCTCCGATGTTTCCTCCGCGTGCCGCAGCCCTGCCGCCCCGGCTCCCTTCCGTTGTTTCCTCCGCATGCCGCAGCCCCGCCGCCACTTCCTTCCGCGCCGGTCATGCCTAACCTCGCCTGCTGCTGGCCGTCGTCGACGCCGCGACACCGTCCACGACACCACCAGCAGCTCTCTTCCTCTTCCCCATGGCCTGTCGCAGCTCCCCTCCTCTCTTTCCATGGCCAGCGACGCGAGATTGGCGACGAGCCTCGCGAGTTTCCCATGAGGACGAGGTCCCTTGGCGGCGCGAGCTCCCCTCCTTCACCGAGGAGCTCCGAGCGCTGTCCATGGCGGGGAGGGCCGGGCGGCCGCGGGGAAGAAGCTCCGGGGGCGGCGGCCATGGTTGGGGAAGGCTAGCAGTACTGGAGAAGGAGCCCTGGGCGTGCGCCATGGTCAAGCAGCTCTAGGCTACTGCAGAGGAGCTCTAAACGGCGGTAGTGACGGAGAAGCATCAGGCAGTGGCCATGGCAGACGACCTTCAGGCATCTCCATGCTAGGGTTTGCTACATATTGCATGTGTATGTTTCGCGTGTTTCATATGTTTCAGAACAATGTTGCAACTGTTTTATGCGGATGTTGCAAAATTAGATCTGGACGTTCAATCGATGGCATTTCTGTGATGCATCTCCGATGTCGCAAATATAAACTTTTAATGTCGCAATCGCACATTCTTAATGTTGCAAATGCACTTTCTAGATGTTGCAAAATACTTTTACATGTTTCATGCAACATTACATGTTGTTACGGCGGGAATTTTTATTTATCGGATGATGTTCGATCGATGGTATTCGATGGCATTTCTGTACGCATTCTCGATGTTGCAAATATTGACTTTTTATGTTGCAATCGCGCATTCTTAAAGTTGTAAATGCACATTTTAGATGTTGCAAAAAACTTAACGTGTTTCATGCAACATTACCCGATGTTGCGGCGGGAATTTTTGCTGCTACAGTACCGTCCGAGATTTTTACCCCGTCGGACGTCCGGGCGCTTAGCACAACCCATAAATATATGAAAGGAAAATCATACAATAAAAAGGGCATTTTGTCGTGGTAGGATTCTCGCTTTGGGTGTGACTGTGAGAGGTCCCGAGTTCAATTCTCGGACGAATGCCCCATCCGTAATTGTTAGCTATACATCCCCAATTTGTACCACCGTATACTACTACCGTACTTTTCACTAAAAAACGACAGAGGGAGGGAGGGAGCAGCTCATGGCAGATTTTTATTCGATTTGTGGCGCCAAAATTTGTCAACACACACATGATGCATGGTGGGTTTAACGTTACTCCACACATACATGCACACTGCATAAGTACGTTGATTAGAATCCTTGTAACAGACCGTATAATGTCGTCCGTACGAATGCTACAGTGATTCGCATTAGAGTATCTCCAGCAAGGCCCCTAAATGGCTCTCTATCTCTTGTTTTAGCCTCCCAGGTGGAAAAAAATAACTCCACGAAACACCTAAATAAGCTACCATTTTGTGAAGGCCACCAAATTTTTGTCGAGGGGCCCCTATAACCGGAGGCCCTCTATTTCACCCGACACGTGAGCCCCACTTCTTTTTTTCTTCTTTCTCCTCTGGTTCGCTCTCTCCACTCGACTGGGGACTTGTCCGGCGCGTGTCCCTTCCCAGCCTGAAGAGCTCCGGCGACCACTAAAGCCACCCCGCCGCCGCAGCCTTCCGATTGGCGGCCTTCCGATTGGCGATCATCGTACGACCTTCCGCACCTTTCGTGTTCGAGCATGATTCGCAGCTGCGTCCGTCGGAGGCGGCGGCGACGGCGAGGAGGAAGAGGGTTTTTCGGTGGCTGGGGGCTGCGACGCGGAGGGATTCTCGTCCAGGGCGGCCGGAGGCAGCGACGACGAGGAGGGTTTTGGTCGGTTGAGAGCGGCGGAAAAGTGGGTTTTCTGGGGGCATTAGGCGGTGGAAAAGTGGGTTTCTAGTCCGCTGCCAGAGGTGAGCCTGCGTCAGGTCTCCTGACGCGGCGAGGTGGGAGATGGGCCCGCTAGGTCACCAGCGGCGGTGGGGACGGGTGGGGGAGGAAGGGGAATGGGTGAGGTAGCCTTGGGCGGAGCCCACATTACCCGGTGCTTCTTTGGGGGTATCAGAGCCGACGATAGCAGTAACTCCGGCGGTCGGAAGGGCGGGGCTCGGTTGCACGGCCGGATTTACTCTTTTCGATGATAGGTGGGGCTCACTGGTCAGACTGATTTAGTGGCCATCATTTGGTCAGGCCGGCTGGAGTGGAGAGACAATTTAAAGCCCCTAAATTTAAAGGCCAGCCTGAAAAAGCAAAACAAGGGCGCAAATTTAGAGGCCCCCTGGAGTTGTTCTTAGAATTATAATTCAGCGCCGAATCGAACTCCCGCGCTCTGGATCGTTTTTGGTTCGCGCCATTTTTTCCCGTGCCCTCGGACTAATCGATCTCCCCGCTCGCCACTTTTCAAAAAAAGTCAAACCCCCTTTCCGCCGCCACCCCCCCCCCCCCCCCCTCCCCCCGCGCCGAAACGCCGGCACGCGCGCATCGCCTGCTTCTCTCGCCCCCTCCTTTTCTAGTACTTTCCAAAATTGGCAAACCTTCCAAATTTGGAAGGGCCTCCCTCTAAGACTAAAGGGAGGAGGGCCTCCCTCTAGCCACGTCCTTTTTTAATCCCTAGCTTGTACCGTATTACCGTGTCCCTCGGCCCTGGCGGGCAAAAGCTACGTTCGATTAGAGTCGAAGACGGCGCCTCAGTTTGAAGCACAACCGTGAAGAAGTTTGGACGGCTGCCGTGTTGTGTTCCCGTTCCGCTATATCCTTGTCCGTATGTGGCTACAATTCCCTGGTAGTTTCTTCTCGCTCATTGAGCCACAATAAAACCCTCTCGACCCGTGTCTCCTCGATCGTATCCTTCCGTTTGCAAACAAAAACACCAAACCGCACGGCGACCTCTCTTCCACGCCGGCAGCCATGGGCGGCACCGGCGCCACGCCGGCGCTTAGCAGGTCGACCATCGCCGTCCAGGAAGTAACAGGCTCCCATGTGCTCACCGTGGACGGGTACACGAAGACCAAGTGCCTCACCACCGGCCAATTCTTCCGTTCCGCCACCTTCGCCGCCGCCGGCTACCGGTGGTCCGTCAAATACTACCCCAATGGTTGCTCGGCGGACGACGCCAATTACATCTCCTTGTTCCTAGTGCTTGACCAGACGACCCTTACAGTTACAGCACCGGACGTCAAGGCACGGTACTCGTTCAGTCTGCTCGACTCCAAAGGCAAGCCGGTAACGTCCTGCACCAGCCGTTCAACATACAGCTTCTTCAAGGGTTCACTCTCAATGGGCTCGTACCAATTCATCAAGGCTAAGGTGTTGGAGCAGTCGGCCTATCTCTGCAAGGACTCCTTCAGGGTCCGGATCGACATCACCGTCCTGAAGGAGACCGCTAGATATCAAGAAGAAGCCACCGCTGCTCCCCCCACCGCCACGAGGTTCGTCGAGGTGCCGCCGCGCAACATAGACCGGCACCTCAGCCACCTCCTCTTGAGTGGGGAGGGGGCGGATATCACGTTCGAGGTGGGCGAGGAGACTGTCCTAGCGCATCGGAACATCCTCTCCGCCCGGTCGCCGGTGTTCAAAACGGAGCTCTTCGGCCCGGCGAGGGGGAATAATGCTATGGTTTTTGTGTGGGTTGAAGGCATCGAAGCAAAGGTGTTCAGGGCAATGCTTCACTTCGTGTACACCGACTCCCTCCCTGCTGAGGTGGAAGACAATAATGAGACCTTCAAGGCAATGGCGTGGGGTTTGCTCGTTGCAGCGGATAGGTATGGTGTGGAGAGGCTGAAGCTGATCTGCGAAGACAAGCTTTGCGACTGCATCGACGTCAGCACGGCTGGGAAGGTGATGGCATTGGCCGAGCGTCATGATTGCCATGGGCTGAAGAAGGCGTGCATGGAGTTTCTCATGTCCGGGAGCAATCTGAAGGCAGCCATAGTGAGCGGTGGTTTTGGGCACTTGACCAACAGCTGCCCGTCCGTTCTCGAGGAACTACTTGCCATATTTGCTCTGTCTGTGCCATGTTCATCTTGAAGCCGCAACAGTTGATGAATAATTGTCGGAGCGCCGCTCTTCAATTAATTGTTAAATCTATTCTAATGTATTTGCTATCTAAATCATTTTTTTATTGGTGATGTTATTTGATTATCACCGATATAAATATCAATCAATTATTAGTTTGTGTTTGACTTGTAGTAGCAGGATCTTATAGTCCAAATGCTTGTGTTGATCACATTATTACTTATTGGAGACATATTTCAAAGATGTCCACGCAGACATGCTAAAATCATCCTATACATTATTAATTAAGCATATGATCAGCTCTGTAGGACAGTAATAAGCATAGTTTTAGATTATGGAAAAAATCTGGTCTTGAATTCATAAGCGAATGCCTACGACCTTACAGAAAATCGTACCCCATAGTCAGACAATATAAGAGTACTTAGACTCCAAGCCTCAAACCGAGGTGCACAAAAACAAGAAAGAAAGAGGCTACACGAAACAACAAGCTAAGACTACGCTTCAAACTTCTCCAAGCCCTTGCTTCAAACTTGTCTTGCCCAACTGCCAAAAAGCTATATGACGATCTCTTGTTGCATAGATACCGCACTGAGTCGATCTCTAACACAACATCAAGCAATCCACTTCAAGCACGTAATATGTCAACCCCATCCTGATGACTTTGATATCACCATCCAAGGACTCCAATGCGGTACGGTGCCCCTGCAGGAGAGCGACATGAAGATGCCGCCACCCCGCCCGAACCGCCAATCAGTTCTTGATTCTCATCTGGAGAATTCCCTGGAGGTTGAAGCCCTCACGACAACGCCTTCAAGAAGAAAACCGATGCACAAAGTCATATGATCAGCTCTTTTTTCTAAAATAATATCATGTGCCCTGTCTCAAGTGCGGAGGGGGCGGACATCACGTTCGAGGTGGATGGGGAGACTGTCCTAGCACATAGGACCATCCTCGCCGCCCAGTTTCCGGTCTTCGAGGCGGAGCTCTTCGGCTCAGTGAGGGGGACACTATGGTTTTTGTGTGGGTCGAAGGCAAAGAGGTCAAGATTTTCAAGACCATGCTTCACGTCGTGTACACCAACAACGCCCTTCCCGAAGTACAAGACGGAGAGGCAATGGGCATGATGCAGCATTTGCTCGTCGCGGCTGATAGATATGGCCTGGAGAGATTGAAGCTCATCTGCAAAGACAAGCTCTGTGACTGCATCAATGGGAGTACTGTCGGGACAATGTTGGCGTTTGCCGAGTACCATGCATGGTTGCCATGGGCTTTAAGAAGGCGTGCCTGGATTTTCTGATGTCCGGGAAAATCTTTATCTGAATCGATCACCACAAGCATTAGGAAAATAAGTCTAAAGTAAGCTTCTAATATTTATCTAGATTAGCCAGGTATGCTACTATAAAAAATAATCTAAAGTCATAATCTAAAAATTATCTATTATCTTTATAATCTTTCAATAATCTTTATAATCAAAATAACTAAAATATAAGCGATCTAATATGTCATTGTGAAAATAATACAAAGTAACCACCTAAATATTACGCATCTACGTTATTTTTAAAACTAATATACTTATATCGTTATAAAAATAACCTAATATACTTCTATTTGTGCTTTTGAAATCTATCTACTTTGGAGAAACACAGAGTAACCCAAACATCTCAATTTAAACCCGAACATCTATCGTTACAAAAGAAAATTCTAATATACTTCTGTTTGTGCTTTTGAAATTTATCGAAATGGTTCTTGTGCAAAAATGACATGCATAAACCGAGAAATAGTCCAAATTCGCCATAGTTCTCATGAGCAGTTGCTCGCCAAGGTTTCTTATGAAATTCAAGGAGAAATAATGGAAACTGTCACCGTGCTTTTGAATACGTGCAGTCGTGCACATAACATATACGTTTGGTGTCCAGATCGAAGGGAGGCACTACCAGGCGAGATTGCTAAGGGCATCAGTAATCGTTGAAGCAGATATCATTGCCACCCAGTGTCTGATTTTTTTTTAATATGTTGCATTGGCTCACAACCCTATGGCCGGGTGGGACCCGTACCGATTAAAAAGGAAGCAAAACATGCCTTTTGGGAGAGAATCCACAGATGACCAGTGGGTATTTTCATTTGCTTATTTCTTATGATCCGGTGCAAAATGTTGATCCGGATCTTCATCTCTCCTCTATGCCTCTTCGTTCTCCGTGGTCCGATCGATTCATGTTCATGTCATGCTGGACGATGCACCGCTTTTTTTCCACTGGAAAAGCCCTAAAAAACTGATTAAGAACTACTACCGGAAAACCGAGCCTTTGCCGTGTGCGTGGCCCTTTGCCATGTGTCGGGCCACGGGCACACGGCAAAGCGGCCTCTTTGCCGTGTGCCAGCCAAAAGGCACACGGCAAAGGGCCAGCACACGGCGCGCCCCTCCTTTGCCGTGTGTCCCGGTCTAGGGCACACGGCAAAGGGGCTTGCCCGGGGACGGCTAGGTCACGGCCGTTGCTCTTTGCCGTGTGCCCTGCCGTGTGGCGTACGGCAAAGAGCCGGCACACGGCAAAGTAATTTTTTTCGTTATATTCCCTCCAAACTTTTTGTGGTGTCAACATACGGTACTTTGTATTTCATGTTAAGATTGGTACATTTCTCATTATTTTTGCTATATTTATTGAATTTATTTCTTTCCATGGATTTATCGTTGAAAGATAACTTTTGAACTACAAGTGTGTTGAATAATTGAATATAATGGATTCAAAAATAGTATTCATGTTATTGAGTCTAATATGAGGTCGTATCCATGAACTGGAATGAAATATCGATCGTCTTGTTCACGAAACCTGATTAGATATGTGTGGCCGAATCGTATTTAAATTCTAAAAAAAGAATCCATGTCTGAAAATCATAAAATTTGTCCTGATATCATGATTTCATGTGTATAGGCTGTGGTAAAAAGTAGAACGTGTTTCGCACAAGTTGTCACATACCCTGTTTGCAAATTGAAGAATCTCCAGAGAAGTTTCAGAGAGTTGACGTTGAGTTGTTGATACTGTGAGGTAAAAGTGTAGTCGAATTAGGTTTTCACTTCAAATCTTTTTGTATATGCAAAAAAACTTAGATTAGTATGACATACCAAATTTACTAAAATTTTCGTACACGTTTGGCAATTTTTTTATTTTTCAATTAAACAATATCAAGTTATGTACATGAAATAATAGTATCTTTTTATCGTTTCATTGATCATGTTCTTGGTTGTCATTGAGAAAATATTTTCAAAGGTTTTTAGAAAGTCAAATCATGAAAATATATTACGAACATGTTTTTAAAAAAATTACCTTTGCTGTGTGCCACGGTGTGCCGCACACGGCAAAGGTTCTTTGCAGTGTACCAAGTGGCACGGCACACAGCAAGGGCACCTGAAAAAAAATAAAAAAAATTAGCACGGGGACGGGCCCAAAGGCCCTCCTTTGCCGTGTGCCCTAGATCCGGTACACGGCAAAGGTGCCGGCCCACTTAGCCACATAGCCTACACACAGGCACACACATGCACGCACTCGACACACACACGCCCGAGCTGCCAGCGCCGCCACACCCGAGCTAGCTTCTAGCGCCGCCATGCCTCCACGCCCCGCCGTCGCGCCTCCGTCTGGGCCTGCCCCGCGGCGCCCCGGCTCCCCGCGCCGCCGGAGCAGGAGGAGAGGAGCAGGCCGGAGTAGGAGGAGGAGGGAGGAGGTGGCCGGAGTAGGAGGGAGGAGGAGGCCAGGGTACGCCGACGTAGTACGGAACAACATCTCGCCCGACCCTGCATGGATAAGGACAACGGAGGTCAAGTCAAAGGCTGTCACATAGCAGTGACGTCCATCGTCACAGATACCACCATCTCGCTTGCGAGGTCTGTCATCGTCGTGGCACCACCTGTCGACATCCCCGTTTCAAAGAAAGAGACAAGAAAATGGAGGGGGATGGTGCTCCGGAAAGGTTTGTCGTCGTGACGCCGCCTGACATGCACCAACATCTTCGCCCACCTCCTCTCCAGCGGAGAGGGAGCAGATGTCACCCTAGAGGTGGATGGGGAGAAGTTCAAGGGTCATAGGAGCATACTCGCTGCTCGGTCTCTGGTTTTCAAGGTGGAGCTACTTGGCACCATGGAGGAAGGCACCTAAACCTCCTGCATGTCGATCATGGACATTGAGGCGAGAGTATTCAAGGTCGTTCTATGACATGTTCAACTCGAGGGCAGCAAGATATATTGTGATTTTTTTTGGTTAAATATTGGGCTCTGTTTGGATGTAGATATTGGAGGGCATGGTATTGAATTGGTTTAATTTAAATGTCAAATCAGCCATGGTATTGAAATGACCCCAATTCAAAATCTATTATTTGGATGACCATTACATTGCCTTTTAGAATTTAGGTAGCAGCCTAATTCAGATACATGTTTGGATGTACAGAACAATGGAATTGGAATTTCTTCTATACCATACGAACTCCATCTCCACCGAGCTTGTCGTGCCACCCGTCTTTCGCCGGCGACGTTGGCCCACCCCTTCTTCTCCGTGGCATCCCGTCGCCTCCCTTGTTGCGCGGCGCCATCACGGAGGTGGGAGTCGAGGAAGGCCTCTTCCCATGGAGAGGAGAGAGAGCGGCACCCATGCCGACCATGGAGAAGAGAAGGGGGCGTCGCCGTTGCCGAGGATGAGCAGCCGCCGATCGCCGTTGCAATGGATAAGAGCGGCGCCGGACGGGGCCACACCGGTGAAAGAGAGGAGCGACAGGAGTAGAGCCTTGCGGGATCAGGAGAGGAGCGGGCGAGCCGAGCCTCTCAGGCGGCGGCGCCGGCCTGGGTCTCGCTGGCGAAGGAGCGGAGAAGACGAGCGGCACAGGAGGGCGGCGTGCGTGCGTATCGGAAGGGAAGACGAGAGAAACTTGTGGATGCAGGAGGGGGGAAGACGAATGCTGAGGAATACGGAGCTGAAGGGGTCTGAATCGAGGGAAGGGGTCCGGTTGCAGGCCTAATACCGAGCGGTATTGGAGAAGTTTTCCAATTTCAATTCTGTAAACACCCAAACAGCTGGTATTGAAGTTAGTCAATACCAATTCTGAATTCCAGGTCTCAATACCAACATCTAAACGCTACCATAGTTTAATTGATATATAGCCTCTAGTTTGAAAGGTTGTTGACGTTATATATCTGATTCTCACAAGGGTTTCAATTTTATTGATCGGTGTAATGTCACAAGCGTTTGACAATTAACTTATAGCAACTAACTTCAATAAATAGAGGCAGTGGCGTCATTTTATCTAATTATATTGAGTCTGATTTCTAGCTAGGCTGACCCCAATCACTCCACTGCCCCACGTGGGGGTCCGGCCCCAATCACTCCACTGCCCCGCGTCTTTGAACTGGTCCCACATCATCGGTCTGCCGCCCGGTAACTCCACGTCTCTGAACTGGTCCCTGCCCACTGCAAACAAAATCCAAAAAAGTTTACGTCAAACTTTTCTTAAAAAATGCAGAAAGAAATGAAGAACTTTTTACAAGAATAGGGAGAAAAATATTTTCAAAAAAGTTTCGCAAAACATTTCAAAAAATTTTTAGAAAACTTTTTTAAAAAGGAATAGAAAAAGTTTTAAAAAAGTTTCTCATAAGGAAACTCAAAATATTTTCAGAAACATTTCACCAAAACATTTGAAAAAAAAGGAAGAGAAAAGATTTTCAAAAATTTTTGCAACATATATTTTAAAAAACAAATTCTTACCTGCCGCTGTCGTCCATGGCCGCCGCTGTTGGCCCACCCACAGCAGCTTCGTCGTGGCCGCAGGCGCTGCCGTGCGGTCGCCGGGGGAAGCACAGGGAAGGAAGAGTGAGGCGGTCCCTCTGCTGCCCGCCGAAGTCGGAGCCTAGCCTTCACGCCCGCCGGCGCGCGCATCCGTCTCCGGTGGAGGAGAGCGTCTGGATCTGGGAAAAAGAAAATGATGGTCAGGTGAGAGAGGAAAAGATGAAAATAATGGTGGCGTGGGACCCACCAGGTGGTGCAGTGGGCGGCGTGTGCGCACGAGAGTTGAGCAGTGGGGCGGCGGCTGAACCGTTGCTGATGCTCGCGTGCCATATTAAGATCGCGGTATATATATAAATCAAAGTTTAACGCTGGAGGAAAATTCTCAGCTTGGTCAGCAACAGCGGCAGACCCTACTGTAGCGACTACGTGTGCCAGTTCCTACGTATGTCTGAACCAAGGGGCTTCCAATCATTCATCAATAGGAAGGCGTTAGAGCTGTCGGACTGCCTCAGGAACGACGTACAGGTTCAAGATCAGGTGCGACGTCACCATGCTGAAGGTGATCAAGCGTGAGGAAAAGTATGTCAGTGTGCCGCCATATGTCTTGGTTCAGAACCTTGGAGATCTCCTCTCGAGCGGGGACGGGGCCGATGTCATGTTCGAGGTGGGATGGGAGACATTCAAGGCGCATAGGAGCATAGTCGCCACCCGGTCGCCGGTCTTCTCGAGGCGGAGCTGTTCAGCCCCATGAAGGAGGGCACCGCGACCTGCGTGTGGATCGACGACATGGAAGGGGGAGTGTTCAAGGCCCTGCTGCACTTCATCTATACCGACACATTCCCCGATGTAGACGAGGGGGACGCAATGGCGATGGCGCAGCATTTGCTCGTCGCGGCGGATAGGTATGGTTTGGAGAGGCTGAAGCTGATGTGCGAAGAAAAGCGTTGTGGCTACATGGGCATAAGCAGTGTAGGCACGTTACTGGCATGGTTGTGCTGGGCTTAAGAAGGCGTGCTTTGATTTCCTCATGTCCGGCAACAACCTGCTGGCGGCCTCCATAGTGACTGGTAGCTTTGAGCATTTGACGAACAGCTGCCCCTCCAAACTCGCTGTAACGTCTTCATCTTGAAAGGACCAGGTTGCAGCACAGTGAGGAGATGATGATCCAGGCATGCCGAACACTGGAGACATCAGCCCTCAGATTCTTTGCTTCCCATGGATGGCCGTTTCGTTTGCGGATTATTGACATTTAATATGCATTGTGTTTGGTTAAACTTTTTGTTTAGGTGTGAGTAGCAGTGCGTCCGTGTGGGCGCTGAGCCTCCATGTCCGACAAATGTAACTCTATTATTTAGTCTACTTTAAAGCTTGTTTCTCGCTATACATAATATTTTGCAATGATCTACAGAACATTGTAGTTCGTCATAAAGTAGGAAGTTTACCATCCCAGAGACATTTGTGTGGCAAACGCGACAAATGTGTTGCTCCGAGCCACAAAAATGCTATGATAACGGAGGATCTGGTTGCGTAAATACATCAGCAGCCACCCTCTTGTATATGGTATCCCTATAGCAAAATCATGTAGCAGACAACATACAACTGCAAATAATTCGAAACCCTTGTATATCCTATCCCTATCAATACTTTCTAATGCTTCTCGAATTGCATTAGGAAATGGTAGATTTTTTTAATAAAGAAAACTTGTCATGGGACTATTGAATGCATCGAGGAAAGTAATAACAAATAGAAACAATATTCAAATAGAAAATATATAAATATGAGGATCTTTTGAAATGAAAATATATAACAGAGAGTTAACATGTTGCACGCATCTGGGTGCGGCGCCATGGGCGGAGCAGTTCTGACTTGTCAGCGCCGGCTGCAGGTAGGATACGCCCATGTGGTCGACGCTCTGGTACATGCGGCCAGCGCTGCCGTGCGTGGTGCCGGCAGACACCAGCCTCGCTGCAGCATCAGCAAGCTGAAGACGAAGTCCACGAACTCCTTGCCGGCCTCCACGAAGAGGACCCGCTTCGACTTGGTCTTCACCAGCAGCTTCAGCGAGATCTTGCTAGGAGCCATATGGACGACGGTTCCTTATTCATGTGAGATCAGGATGAGGTGTTTTTTGATAGCGAGACGACACTGCTCTGAGCTATCTATTTTATAGTGGCAGCAGAGGATGTATGAACATGATATATGTCAGTCTCTTGATCTGTCCAAGATGCCGAGTAAAAAGAGTCGGGGAGGCTCTTGATCTGCCATTAGTGCTAGACTTTTAATGTCATCCAATTAAAACGAACGTGATATGCATTGGTGCATGCAAATCAGCCCATTGTAAAACGATTTTACTGGCCAATGACACATGCAAGACGTTTTGGCCGCTTGAATGCCCGGCTGAAGATTGCTTCGGTGGGAGGCTCTTCATATGCTAAAGATGCTAGGTGCTGATGTGGCTCGCTGAGGTTTGAGAGAACTCTTTAGTGGGGTGCTTCTATGTAGTTATAGAAGATATAGATTTCTGCGTAACAATGACAGGTACAGACCGATAAATAGTTAAAAAAAATTTCTATGGATTCAGTGAGTTGCTCGCCAAGGTGTTACGGAGAAAAAAATAGCCAGTTCTCCGGCATTATTAGCTAATCTGAGGCGAAGTAGACTAGACCCATAGATTGAGATTGAACATTGTGAACCCACGCTAACCTGCCGTAACCGATGCCAGTTCGGATCCGTGGCCGGATCGGACCTGACAGGTCGTATCCGGTCTCCCCGTCAAAACCTCTTGACCCCCTGCCTCCATCGACTCACCTAGTCACTTTCCCAATGCAAAACGCAGACGCATCTTTAATTTGTTTGTCCGGCTCTTGGCTGCAGAAGGGCCTTGTCGTCTGCCAGGCTCCAACCACATGACCATCTTCTCCAAGCCTGCCGCCGTAGGAAGCATCACGCCGGCAGAGTCCGCCATGGTTGTCAGGGAAGTCAGGGAAGTGGACGGGTCGCGCGTCCTCACCATTGACGGTTACTCCAGGACAAAGCTGGCTCCGCTACGCGGAATCCATCTCCCACATCTTCATGGCTGCCGGTCACCGCTGGTGCATCAGGTACTACCCTAATGGCGACGGCTCGTGCGATCCAAAGTGGATATCAATGCACCTGCAGCTCTACGAGAGCTACTTCGATGTCAAGGCGCGGTGCACCATCAGCTTACTTGATTCGGACGGCCGCCCAGTTCCGTCGTGCACCCATGTCAGCAAGGGGACCCACACGTTCGCTGCCACGGGTCTATACAATGCAAGGGCTATCGCAAAGTTTATCAAGAGGAAGGATTTGGAGAAGTCGGCCTACTACCTTTGCGGAGATAGCTTCAGGGTCCGCTGTGATATCACCGTCATCACAGAGACCATTGTGCCACCTGCAATGCCTGTCATCGTTGTGCCGCCGCCTGACAACATCATCAAGGAGGCCAAGAAAGACGAGGATGCTCCTCCAGAAAGGTTTGTTATTGTGCCAGCGCCTGACATGCATCGGCATCTAGCCCACCTCCTCTCAAGTGGGGAGGGAGCGAATGTTGCCCTAGAGGTTGATGGGGAGACATTTAAGGCCCATAGGAGCATACTCGCTCGGTCGCCGGTTTTCAAGGCAGAGCTACTTAGCCCGATGGAGGAGGGGACTTGGACCTCCTGCGTGTCGATCAAGGACATCGAAGCGAGAATATTCAAGGCGATGCTTCACTTCATCTACACCGACTCGTTGCCTGATATAGACGAGGGTGAAGCCATGGTGATGGCACAGAAGTTACTCGCTGCAGCAGATAGATATGGTCTCGAGAGGCTAAAGCTAATATGCGAAGATAAGCTCTGCAACTACGTTGACACCACATCTGTTGGAACAATATTGGCATTGGCCGAGCAACACCGTTGTGATGGGCTTAAAAAGGCATGCCTCAAGTTTCTCATGTCCGGCAGTAATCTGAAGGCAGCCATAGAGACGGATGGCTTTGATCACTTGGCGAATAGCTGCCCGTCCGTTCTAAAGGAGTTGCTCGCCAAGGTCGTTCTATGACGTCTTCAACTCCAAGGCGCAGCAACATTTGTGAACTATGTCTTCATTCTCCTTTATTTGATTGGTTAAATCTTTTACTATAATGTAGTTAATTGATATATTTGATTATCATTATTATATCATCAAGGGGTTCAATTTAATTGATCCGTGTATGATTTATATGCAAGTAGTTGGTGATAAAGTTGAAATGATTGTGCGCATAGAAATAAAGCTCATATGTACTCCATCCGATCGGTTTCAGGTTTGTCCACATATACTCACCACATAGTACACACTAAGAAGTATTTTTTAAGAAAGAAATTATTCTGAAATTACCATATTCGTATCTCTCATTCTCTCCTGTACACCATCACATCTTCTAGAGCAATCCGAGTCGGCTTCGGTGCCGCAACCACATCGGACGCTGGAGAAGCTTGTGGATCGTGTCGGTTTCCAGCTGCTCTCTGGCGGTACATAAAGCTCTCAGCCTCTCACACGATCCACGACCAGCCTTTAATTTGTAAAACTGTTGCCTTCAGCATTATTCTTTCGTCCTCCAACCACGCACGCACATGCCGTCATATAACATTTATCTTCATCTGAGGTCATATGAAAAAGTCATATAACATTTATCTTCATCCGAGGTCATATGAAAAAATCCGAGTCGGCTTCGGTGCCGCAACCCCATCGGACGCTGGAAAAACTTGTTGATCGTGTCGGCTTCCAACTCCTCTGTGGTACATAAAGCTCTCACGATCCACGACCAGCCTTTGTAAAACTGTTGCCTTCAGCGCTAGTCTTTCGTCCTCCAACCACGCACGCACATGCCGTCCTCCTCGACGTCTACCGCCGGAACCGGCGCCGCCGCCGCCGTTGCACCGGGAGGAGACTGCCACACCACGTCCGAGATCAACGCCACAGAAGTGACCGGGTCACACGTTCTCACCATCAACGGCTACTCCCGTGCCAAGAGAGTTCCCAGGAACCAGTTCATCAGCTCCTCCTTCACCTTGGGCGGCCACACCTGGTCCATTAGATACTACCCCAATGGCTGCGGCTCCTGTGAGGGCTTCTTCGACGACTATGTTTCCGTCTACCGGAAATACCATCCCACAACCATGTGGGGCACCACACCTTATCACCGGCCGTCCATCAATATTCTTGATTGTTGCTCTGCTTGCCACGCGTCTCAGCTTTTGTTGACCGATTGGCTCGCTCCTCATTCGCGATTTATCGCCCGGCATCTCGTGCTCGCGTCACAACGCACACAACAGCAGGCCCGCGGCTCCATTCGTGGTTCAAGACGCGCAGCTCCCACGAAGAGGAGGCCTCCACCTTCCTTTCGCCCGCCATTGGCGTCTCTCTGTCTCTCCCTGCCGCCATTGTCGTCTCTGGCTGCACCATTGCCTTTGCAGTCGCCGCCGCCGCCGCCATTACAGGTGTGACCAGCCCTGCTCTTGGTCCTTTTACATCCAAGACAACATCGTCTCTCACCTCTTTTTGCCAAAGATTGCAGTCTAGATCTCAGACGCCATTGTCGTCTCCTGCTCAAGGCCACTGCCGTGTACATCTGAGCCGCCATTGCCGTGTCCTGGTCAAGGCCACTTCCGTCTCGCCAACATTACAGGTTCGCTCTTTCTCCTTGCTCCTTCCTGGTGCCCCCTTCCCCTATCTCCCTACTCCTTGCCGGTGCCATTTTTTCTCTTGATTGTTGTCTGGATCTATTCGTTGGTTCCATGGCATCTTCATTCTCAGCTTGCTTCTTTCCCTGTGTCAAACGAACGACTGCAGTATCTCACCCCTTTCATCTTCGTCTTCAATATCTGACTCTCCGTAACAATGTCTGACGGGAATTAAGAGTCATGGCTGGAGATAAAAACAATATAAAGTGAAATAGGGTGCTTTAGGTTCTGCTATGGATTCATCAAAGGCAATAAGTTTTAATGCAGATACATACCATTCATCAGATCTGCACAATGGCATTCAACAAGGTATTTTGTGCTCTTGAACATCTCTATTTTTGTAGCTTGTTCACATTGATCAACATCAGATACGATTGTATTTGGTTCTTATTAGGTGTGTGAGCTAGCTAAGTTTCTAATGCAGACCATGGTCTAAACAGCATTATTTTGGTAACAGTATATTTAATTTTAATGTTTGATTTTTTTGTGCAATTTTAATGGTTGATTCAGCTTATGTCGACTACAAAAGATACGCTATTTAGATAGGCAAGAGATATAACTGATGAATTACTCAGTTGTTAGATTAGTATATCTCATACGCAAGTTTTCTTAGATTCTTTTGTGATATCTTCAGTACTATATTGGCAAAGGAATTGAGCTGTCTTAAATTCTTTTGTGACGTTTTTAGTGCAGCAGTATTACTGTGAAATATGTATATGTGAAAATTTATGAAGGAAATATAGGAAGTTATTTCACCCCTTCTTAGTATTATTGTGTTGTCTGACATTTACCTTTTCTGCCACATTGATTTTTATTCGATTTCATCCAATTAGTAGTAGTTGTTGTTTTTAATAGTATTATCCAATTATTGTGTTGTCTGGTAAGGAAAACACGTTATTTAGTTGCTTCATATGGATCATCATACAGTGATATTGCCAAGCACATTTTTTATTAAGTAATGTCAGAAACTTTCCTTACCAGATCCAGGTTTCACTTCATCTCCACTAGCAGCCATGGCCGGATATGAAAAAAGCATAAGCCAATGGACTAACGAGAAACAGGATGTTTCACCTGCTAATATGGATCCATCAGAATCCATAGAGTTCACCAACAGTACGTTTATATGGACTCTGCTCCTAGAATTTCTTTGCAAGCTCTCTTCCTTTCCAAAATTCAATAACACTTCATCATATAGTATATTTAAATTAAAGGTTTGATTGTATTTTCGTGCAATTTTTATGGTTGATTCATTTTATGTCGACTACTAAAATAGATGTTATTTAGTTAGAAAGCAGATATAACTGATGAATTAGTAAGTTGTTAGATTATTATATCTCATGGATAGTTTTTTTAGATTTTTTATTATATCTCATATGCTAGTTTTCTTATATTATTTTGTAGTTTGCCTAAATAGGAACTATGTGTTGACACTCTGCTCCTATAATTTGTTCGCAAGCGCTCTTGTTCCTTTTTAAAATTTAGTAACACTTGTATTGTGTGCAGAACCTGATAGCTCTATAAGTTGTCAACAACTACTGATGAAAGCAAGCCAAGGGTTGTTGCCTCATATGGATCTTATGTGCATTTTGGAGAAAGATTATTCAGCAACAGTAAACAAAATACCTGCAGATAATCATCATGCAGGCATAGATTCTGAGCAAGAAACAGATGGTTATGAGTCAAATGGTGGATACGAGGATGAAGGTTATGGTGCTAATGAGGAGGAACCAGTAGACAATCAAGAAAGAACTGTAGATCAGGAAGGGAAGAAAAAAATCAGTTGTACTTCTGCAATTGATAGTGGACAACGGGGCGCACGTGAGAGCGGCAGCGGCGAAGGACGGGGAGAAGAGAGCGATGAGAGAAGGTGGAGCAGGGAGAGCGTCGGCGGCGGCGTAGGTCTGGGAGAAGAGGAGAGAAGGAGGAGCAGCAGGCGACGGCTCAGGTTTGAGACAAGAGAGAGAGTACGGAGTATAGAATGAGAGCAGCGGCGACGCAGGCTGAGGGACGGCCGATGAGGCCAGGAGGGGGGAGGGGCGAGAGCCACTGACGAGGGGAGAAAGGATAACGTGAGGACGGAGAGCTTCTCGCTGCTTCTCGCGAGAACATAGCGCAGCATGGGACGACGATGGACAGTTGACTTGTGCGAATCTCGAAGCGTCCAGAACCACATGATAAAGGGAGGGGCACCACACGGTTGTGGAAAAACCGCCTTGGTCCGTCTACCTCACCGTTGTTCCTGACGCCATGGCACGGTACTCGTTCAGCTTGGTTGGCGAATACGGTATAACCTACAAATGTAACTACGGGCACGAGTACACACGCATGACGTCTAAACCAAGGGGTATCCAAGAATTCGTCAGGGCCAAGGACTTGGAGCAATCGGGCTGCCTTAGGAACGACAGCATCAAGATCCGGTGCGACATCACCATGTTGAATGTGGTCAAACATGAGGATTCTACCAAAACCTCCAAAAGCACCTCAAAGTTTGTCGATGTGCCGCCATCCGACTTGGTTCAACATCTTGGGCGCCTCCTCTCGAGCGGAGAAGGGGCCGATGTCATGTTCGAGGTGGGCGGGGAGACGATCAGCGCACATAGGAGCATACTCGCCGCCCGGTCGCCGGTCTTCAAGGCGGAGCTGTTCAGCCCGATGAAGGAGGGCACCGCGACCCGCGTGCGGATCAATGACATGGACGGGGCAGTGTTCAAGGCCCTGCTGGACTTCATCTACACCGACGTGTTCCCCGATGTAGACGAGGGGGACACATTGGCCATGGCGCAGCATTTGCTCGTCGCGGCGGATCGATACGATTTGGAGAGACTGAAGCTGATGTGCGAGGAGAAGCTCTGTGGCTACATTGACATAAGCAGTACGGGCACGATACTGACATTGGCCGAGCAGCATAGTTGTGCTGGGCTTAAGAAGGCGTGCTTAGATTTCCTCATGTCCGGCACCAACATGGCGGCCTCCATAGTGACCGGTGGCTTTGAGCATTTGACGAACAGCTGCCCCTCTATCTTGCTAGAGTTGCTCGCCAAACTCACTGTGACATCATCTTGAAAAGACTAACACTTAGGACTTACCTTATTGCTCTTGGTATGCAAAATCTTGTCAATTGTAACTCTATTATCAAATTCGGGTATTGAAGGTTTGGCAACTTTATTCGATTGTCGCTTGTATAAGGGCACTATTCGGGTGATAAAATAGAACCACATTTAATTTGAAGACGTTGAAATTCCTTATACTATCCTGCTAGAACACTATGCTGATATTTCTTGGTTTAGCTATTTGAAACCCTTTTATGACACTAGAATACACTACAAGAAAAACAGCCTTTGGTCCCTTGTCTTTTAGTCTCGGTTGTCTAACATCCGGTACTAAAATGGTCACCGACCCATTTAGTATCGGTTTCAAACATTGGAAGCCTCAGAGACCCATTTAGTACCGGATTGTAACACAACCCGGTACTAAATGGCGCGTTTTAGTACCGGCTAGTGTTACAATCCGGTACTAAAATAGCATGCCACTTTAGTCCCGGTTTGTAACACAAACCGGTACTAAAAGGTGACATTTAGTCCCGGTTTGTGTTACAAACCGAGACTAAATGAGTCTCCACAGGTTACTTTAAAAACAATACATCTCTCACTCAATCATATGTGATGCATAGGTGGGATGGTAAGGAAGCAACGCGCGAGGCCGGAGGTCGTGAGTTCGAATCCTCACGGCCGCGTCCGCGTATTTACGCGTGAAAAAACGCGTGACTTGTTTGGCCGGGATAACTTTGTTTGGTCGTTACAGAAAAATGGCTCCTTCACTGTTCATTCAATGTATAGGCATCTCGTCCATAGTGGAGTAAGAGTTACCACTAAAAATAAAGATTTTCATGTGGCAGGGATAAAGGTTTTGTCGAAAACAACTTCATTTCTGAAATGAAGTTGTTTTCGACAAAACCCAACTTAAAACTTTTTTTGCAGGTCTTATTCAAGGGAACGTATTGGCTCCGGTTTTGGGGTCAGCTGCAACAAATTGAAGACCAAGAGTTGTTGATCTAAGCATGCCGTATGTTGGAAACAACAACACTACTTTTCTTTGCCTCCCATGGATGGCCTTTTAGTTTACGAATTGGTTATTGAGTGGGTTTTTGTTTGGAACTTTATTTCAGAGCGTAGCATTTTGCTGTCTCTTGTAACTAGTAATAAGAGCATACTGATTCCTTCTTTTTAAGAAAGTTGAAGCTGGAATATTCTTCCATTATAAAAAAATGAAAATTACACCACCATCCTCATCTTATCCCAATATACTATCTCAGCTAGCCCTCCCCTGTAAATTTAAAAACATTCTTTTATCAAAATATTTAACCAGTAGGGGCAACCCCTCCTGTTCCATCAAAAAGAAAATACTATCTCTCCTTCTTGGACTGCCCACCTCTCATGCTCCTGAAGCCCAAAGATATTGTATAGGTCAACTGTGTTAAACAGCAACCATATAGGACTCGTCGTGACAGTTGACAATTTTTTTGCTAAAGTGTGCATGCTGCACACATGGACCCACAACACGAGTCACATATTCCCTCAGCTGTGCTCACTTGGCACGTCGTGACAGTTGACATTACTATGCCACAGCTGCAACTTCATGGTTCGGTAAGACAATGTCGCGAGGCCAAAACCTTCATTGACTGTCTTGGTGATGATTCTACTGCGGCCAAAATGATCTATCGGAGGCCCCTTCAGAACAATCAGGCGGTGCCTATCCAAATTAAGCTTAAGTACACCGGGCTTAAGCATGAAATCATCATCATCCTTGCTAACATAAGAAATTTTCCAGTAAACGGCATTGGCAATAAGGGTGCTGGAGATATATTTCCCCAGAGGATGATATTTCCCCACATCCCAGTCTCCGACGGGTAGACACAGACCATAGGATGACGGTCGTTTCTCGACAAGGACACCAAGATCACCTTGGATGGGCTCCAGTGGCAGGCCCTGTGCCCGTGGCCCAGCTCACCTGCTGCGCAGAGCACCGTCCCGCTCATGAACTGTCCTAGACTGGTGAACTCCTCTGGGATGACCAGCTGCTCGACATGTTGATAAGGATGACATGGCCGTGGCACTACTACACAAACCACTTTCACAAACGGGCTATCATAACCGGTTTTGAGAAAACCGGTTGTGATAGATCTATCACAACCGGTTTTTAAAAAACCGGTTGTGATGTCCCCTATCACAGCCGGTTTTTCTCAAAAACCGGTTGTGATAGTCGGCCGGCATATCACAACCGGTTTTTCTTACAAACCGGTTGTGATGCTCACTATCACAACCGGTTTTTGAAAACCGGTTGTGATGGTGAGCATCACAACCAGTTCTTTACTAACACATTTTTGGAGGGCAAATTTGAAAATTTAAATTTTGTAAACGACCTCAGATGAACTTTTGACCAAAACGAAAGTTGTAGATCTTGAAAAGTTATGAAACATTGTAGTTCACCACTTTTTTATTTGAAGTCATCTTGTCAACCGAATCTAAGTTTGAATTTTTCAAATTTGAAAATTCAAATTTTGTAAACGACCTCGGATGAACTTTTGACCAAAACGAAAGTTGTAGATCTTAAAAAGTTATGAAACATTGTAGTTCACCACTTTTTTATTTGAAGTCATTTAGAGCCTCAAATAAGCAATTTACACTCGGAAAACATTAATATGAGGGGAATCAAAATGGTATATAGACACAAACACTCTAGTGGTGCAGTGGTAGAGGAGGCTATGCACAAAGCTGAGGTCACGGGTTTGACTCCTGCCGACCGCGTAGCGCGCGATTTTTCGCGAAAAATGACGTTGGACGGTGGGTAGTGGCTGATGGGGTCCATCCCCCAAATAAATAAAATGTTTTGCTATTTTATTTTGGTTTATTTTGAGTTTAGATGAAAACCGGTTGTGATGGGGTCATCACAGCCGGTTTTTGAAAACCGGCTGTTATAGGGGGGACTATCACAGCCGCTTTATCTCATCTGCCCCCTAAAACTGGCTGTGATAGCCCTCCCCAACCGGCTGTGATGACCTGTTCTGTAGTAGTGTGGCGACAGCCGAGCAGGATACTGTACGGGCCGTGCCGGCGATGGCATGTCCTAGGGAGAAGTGCTGGGGAGGGATGCGGTCTGGGGGTTCTATGATGGGGTTGAAGACAAAATCATTCAACATCATTCCATGGCCGTTGGTGGCACCGTTCGGTGGTGGCTGCGGAAGCGGCAGAGGAACCATAGGTCAGAGACGGCGTGTCACCAGCGCTTGTGTTGAAGATGATCCAAATTCATCTATATCTAAACGCCAAACTTCTGACGAAGCATAGCGCAGGCCCAGTCGCCGAGAGGCTTGGGCCGGAGCGGAGCGGGTCATGATATATCCCGTTTAGGATCTTCCATTGGAGACTTGATTCATTCATTCTGTAAGCCGCCGCCGTTGGCATTGTACTCGAACCCCGACATAGTGAAGTTCTTGCTGGCTGGCGTCCGTGGTTTTTCCCTCTCACATCGGGAGGGTTTCCACGTTAAATCTCGTGTTCTTTACTGCATTGATCGTTTACTTTCATTGATTATTCGCCGACGCTTATAACAGCTTGCACAGCAGGGAGATGCGGGGCAGCAAGGATGGCTGCGGGGGAACGCACAGCAGGACCTCACGGAGGATGTCGCCGTCGTCCAGCAGCGAGCGGCGGCTGGTTGTTTGGTCGGTCATGTTTTGTTGATTGGGGGGATTGGAGAATCGTAGGAAGTTTTAGTTATGCTGTAACTGTAAGTAAACGTACCCTCTTGGGGTTCCTTCTCCCTACGTGATCTCTCATAAAATAAAGCCCTCTCGTCGTTTCTCTTGACTGATTCCTCACCACCGCCGGGCGCCATGCATGTTGTAAAAATACTAGGTAGCCCTCTCGATTCCAGCGAAGTCATCTGAAATGATGAGATGCAGAAATTCCTTCTGCTCGTGCCGTGCTATAACGAGATGCTGAAATTTTGTTTAAGTATTTCGAACACTTGCATTACATTGGAAACATGGCTAGACTAAGACGTATGTTCAGCATGGTTTCGGTAAGATCTAAAAACTGCCAAACCACAATGACACGATGCGGGTGAGAACTGCACTTTTCCCATTTCTTCACCTGTAGATCAAGAAATTGTCTATCTGTGACTCCGTCAGTTGTAACCTGATACAGACAGCCAAATATCAACTGCTACGCAGAATATCAGCAGCTTAAACATAGTGTACGAAACCAAAGATGTGTACTGATTGACGATCAGTGAGATTTTGTCCAAATAAATATCACACTGCCTGAATATCCCAAATTATATTTACATGATATTCTGACCTATTTGACCGATTTGACACATCAGAAAATCAAACCCAAGAAATCATCTTACGAATCATGCGGAATATCATCTCCATCATACCAACACCTGCAGTGGCTGTGCCTGAAGCATAAGAATTCAGGAGATTAATAACAGTTCCTTTTGAACTGGAGATTAATGATATGACTGAGGAAAAAGGAAATGGATAAGGGAAGGTAATCATAGTAGTTAGCTACAGATGTGAAAAAAATATATAATCAGAGAAATTTAACTCACTGATTATATATGCAGAATATTAGCGGATTAAACGTAGTGTACGAAACCAAAGGTGTGTATATTCTGCTTATAAGAAAAGGAAGAACTGATCAATTTGTCATGTACTACTGTCAAACAGACAACTGATACAAGTCCAAACACATAAACCCAAGCTATTAGCGGATTAAACTGAAGATTTATGTTATATGCAGAATATTAGCGGACTAAACGTAGTGTACGAAACCAAAGGCGTGTATCGATTGACGATGAGCACAACAGTAGAGTAATAGACAGCCCTGTAACAGATATGATTTTAATTGTTAATATCTGAATCGATAAACAATGTGAACAAAGTAAATCCTTTAAATCTTTTGATTTTTGATAAAGGAAATTGTATTTTGTAGGTATATGATGGGTGGGATTAATGCTAGTAATGACAAAATAAACTGTATTAGGCTTTCAGCTTATTGATTCTGACACAACTAAGCCCTCTTGACTCTATAGCAGTATAGCTGAATGAAAAGTGCCCTATGGGTATGCAACTACCCACCCACATTTAATTTCCAAGCAAAGGTATTGTCCAAATAAATATCACTTTAGCCTGAATCTCCAAAATTATATTTACATGATATTCTCACCTGTTTGACCGATTTGACACATCAGAAAATCAAACCCAAGAAATCATCTTACGAATCTTGCAGAATATCATCTCCATCATATCCACACCTGCTGTACGTGACGGCTGTGCCTGAAGCATAAGAATTCAGAAGATTAATATAACAGTTCCTTTTGAACTCAATATTAACGATAGGTCTGAGAAAAAGGAAATAGATAACGGAAGGCAAACCATTGTAGGTAGTTACAGTTATGAAACGAAAATAATAATCTGAGAAAATTAACTCGCTCTCTTGATGCAAGCAAAGAAAATTCTGAAAAGAAAAGGTATACTTACCAATCTCCTAATAATGTCAAATTAAGCTTATAAGAAAAGGAAGAACTGATCAATTTGTCATGTACTACTGTCAAACAGACAACTGATACAAGTCCAAACACATAAACCCAAGCTATGCTAAACATAATTTCTCATAAGAGACCTATGGTTTTTAACAATCTAATCTCAAAAGCTATGGATTCCAGGGAGGCTCTTATTATTGTTACGGAGTTGACTTTAATAGCAAGGTAAAAAAAAGATAAAGACGTGAATAATAATGTTAGCGTAACTAGCTTTGAGGCTGCTAATGTGACAATTGAGTTGGTATCTAAAAAGAGTGAACACCAGCCCGATTCAATAATGCGCGCAATGAAACACTGCATGTCTGTATGATCATCTATGTAGCAAAAGAAATGAGGACCACTGAATACATAGTTTGAGGTTCTATTGTGCCTAAGGAACACAGCTTGGAAAAACTCATATCACTACCGGTTACGGGGACATTAGTGTCGGTCCCTGTGGCCAGTACTAAATGGCTGGCAATAACGTGCATAGTTTAGTACCAGCACTAAACTGCGTGACCCCATACAGGGCTAGGAAGGCACGTTATTAATGGCTGGGGTTTGTAGACGGTACTAACTTGGTTTGGCGGCCATGTACTAAATGTGTGCAGTAGTACCGGCTCTGGCCTGACCTGCAGTAACGCGCGTGGACCAATGTGGAGTTTTCCAGCAGTGGAAGCACGATGAAGTTATTCGAGCAACCATGTATATAAATCAGGGAAAAGTCCAATTTATTCCATCCAATTAGCTTCATAGTCAGATTTCATGGTTGAACTATAAAACTGGACTCTGAGGGATGATAATAGTTGGATGGCCCTCAGTGTTAGGTGGTTTTGAAGTTCATGGTTGAAATTTAGACTATTCCAATAGCTAGTTGGAGGGTATGAATTGCACATTTTCGAAGACAAAATAATAAGATAGGGTTTCTTCTAGAATAATGTAAATAAATACCAAGGTTGAGGAATCACCTGGTTTATAGAAACTCCTGAAAGGATAACAGATACCGAAACCCCGTCTTTCCATCGAGTAATGCCTCTTGAATTGCATCGTGTCAAGTTGAAGCAAGAACAAGCTGTAGTCTACACGTAGGAAAAGTATACCACCATCCTCATCATATGCCAATATACCACCCCCCATGCTCTCATGCTTTTGGAGTCCAAAGATACTGTATAGGTCGACTGTCTTAAACAGCACCCATGTAGCAACATCGTGACAGTTGACATTACCATGCCACACCCGCAGCTGCATGGTTCCGTAAGACAATGTCGCGATGCCAACACCTTCATCGACCGTCTTGATGATGTTACTGTGGCCAATTAAATGACCTATCGGAGGCCCCTTCAGAACTACTAGGCTCTGCCTATCCAAATCAAACTTGAGTAAGCCAGGCTTTGGCACGAAATCCTCATCATGATCTTCATCACGGCTATACAAAATTTTCCAGTAAAGGGAATGGGCAATAAGGGTGCTGAAGATGTCAATAATCTTACATTGATGATCGCCATGCCGGATGTTGTTTCCCCACATCCCAGTCTCTGACGAGTAGACACGGGCTACAGGACGACAGTCGTTTCTCGACATGTACACCAAGATCACCTTGAAGGGGCTCGAGTGGCATGCGCCATGCACATGGCCGTGCTCGCTGGCACCGCAGAACACCGTCCCGTCCATGAAGTCTCCTAGGCTGGAGAACTCCTCTGGGACGACCAGCCGTTTATGCTTCCCATTGACAGGATCGCAGACGAAGACAGTGCTGCCACTGGTGCTGCTGCTTGACATGTCGGTGAGGATTACGCGCCCATGTCGGCAGCCAAGCATGAGCAGTTGATTGACCGGGCCCATGCTGGCAAGGGCAGGTCCCAGGGAGAACCGCTGTGGAGGGATGCAGTCTGGTGGTTCCAGGATGGGGTTGAACACGAAATCATTCAACATCATGCCCTGCTGGTATCTTAGGAGACGGTCCTCGAAGAAGCCGAGGAGGGGTGCCTTCATGTGGTGGGCGCAGAAGCGGCGGAGGAACCATGGGTCAGAGACGACACGCCGCCAGTGCTTGCACACCAGGGAGACTCGGGGCAGCGACGAGGGCTGTGGGGGCACGCGGAGTAGGATGTCGCCGAGGAGGTCGTCGTTATCCAGCAGCGAGCCGTGGCGGCCGGTTGTCTGGTCGCTCATGTTGTCTACTACTCCAACTTTTGTTGATTGGGATTGAGGAATCGTAGGAAGTTTTGGTTAAGTTCTTGCACATATTTTGAAAATCTCGTATCCAGATCGGACGGCATGTCCATTAACGTATCCTCTTTGGTTTCGTTGTCCGTTTGTTATCTCACATTATGTATTTCCCAAAATTAAATTTTTTTATGAGTCACATAAATAAAGCTTAAATAAAACCCTCACGATTCCCTGGACTCATTCGTGGCCGCCGCCGTCATGTTGGACGCCCTAGGCTTTTCGGCTCCCGCCGTCCGTAGCTGGTCGCGAAGGAAGTGTCCGTGTCACACGTGGTCACCATCAACGGCTACTCCCACACAAAGGGAGTCACCTATGGCGACTCCATCACCGCCGCCACGTTCGCCGGCGCAGGCCACCGCTGGTCCATCCTCTACTACCCTAACGGCAGCTGCTATGATGACAGCAATTGGATCTCCTTGTATCTGAAGGTCGATCCAACCGCCTGTGGTCCGGACGCAGTCAAGGCACGATTCAGATTCAGCTTGCTAGACGCGAAAGGGGAACTGGAGCCGGGGTACAGCAAAAGCAGCAAAGATGAAAACCGGCACTACGGTTTCTTCGCTACCATGACTGACAAGAGGGGTTTGTCCAAGTTCATTACGAGGAGCACAATGGAGGAATCCGGCTGCCTTGTGGATGACTGTTTCAGCGTCAGGTGCGACATCGCCGTCAAGTATAGATCAGGATCTTCGCCATCTTTTATGCAGTGGAAAGGGGGGCAGATATCACGTTTGAGGTTGCTGGTGAGACGTTTGCGGCTCATAGGAGAAGGCTGAAGGAGAAGGCTGCGTTGTCTGTTCGCATCGACGACATGGAAGCAGGAGTGTTCGAGGTCTTGCTGCACTTTGTGTACACCGACTCCTTGCCCGAGATAGACGATGGTGAAGCCATGGTCATGGCGCAGCATTTACTTGTTGTGGCGGACAGGTACAGTCTTGAGAGGCTAAAGCTGATATGTGAAGACAAGCTATGTAACTACATTGACACGAGCAGTGTTGGAACAATACTGACATTGGCTGAGCAACACGGTTGTCATGGGCTAAAGAAGGCGTGCTTTCAGTTTCTCATGTTGGGTAACAATCTGAATGCAGCCATAGGGACGGACTGATGGCTTTGACCACTTGACGAATAGTTGTCCATCCATCCTCAAGGAGCTCTTTGCCAAGCTCACTATCTGACTTCTTGTAGTCTTAAAGGTAGCAATATTTAGGAACTATTATAATTAATTATTGCTAATTATCCGACAGATTATTCTTATGTACATTTTGATATTTTTTTGCGAGGAATGTACATTTTGATAAATTCAATAGATTTACTCGTTTTAAGATGACTTAGATTTTGTATCTGCGTAAGTCGATTGTTCCACCTGAAAAACAGTTATTGCACCTTAAAAACAATTGTTCCAATACAACGTGACTTACGAGAATGCAAAATATATAAGTCACCCAAAAACTTAAGATTTATACTGCGATGGAACAAAATTTTCCGAAGGTGGAACAATTTTATTGTGATGTGGATCAATTGTTCCACATTAGGAAAAAATGTTCCATTCTTCTTAACATAACGATTCAGTTCTCCTTGAGAAAAAAAGAAAAAAATTGTTCCAATTCAACGGCTTAAGACGGTGACATATGTGAATGCAAAATATAAATGACCTGAAAATTTACAGATTTGTACTGTGTGCGTTGGATGCCGATCCAATGGCTATAAAAGTGAATTACATGAAACTAGAACATAGGCCACCTAACATAACAAAAAGACATATGTAAGGAATCGGTGCTTGTATAGCCTAAAAGGGGAGGCGTAAATCATGTACTTCTACAACCTTAACCTATGGCAACATCTAGTTTTCACAAGATAAAGATTAGAACATGCTATCTAGATATGGAACTAAGATTTCTTCTAGTGTTGCACACTATCCCAATAAGTTTTGCAACCTAGAGCCAAACCTAACAAGATATTTCTCTATGGTAGAAAGGCACACAAGTAGAAACTATGGAATGCAGAAACGTAGAGGAGAGGGCTAGCAAATGCAGACATGACATGGCGATTTACCCATGGTATCAGTAGTCAAATGCCACCCCTAGTCCGCGTTGGAGCTCCACAAAGGATATACTCCAGGTCACCAAGATGAGAGCTCCCAGTCATGGCCTTGACTCACCGCCAAGGCTACTCAAGCTGGATGAGTCACTTATTACAGAGACAAGCCTCACCTCACCAGCTCTTCCGATTACCTTGATGTCGTCTCCACTAAAGAGCTTTTCCATGAAGGAAGGGGTCATCGCCGCCGTTCCGATCCACACCAAGCCGGAGGGTCAAAGAGTTCCTGACGAGTTGCAAGACTTCAAAGCACCGGCAAGCAGGCTGCAACACCTTACTCTCTATCAAACAAAGCCTACTCTAGCACTGACACTCTTCTAAGCTTTTCCTAATGACATTTGATTGATCCTTCGATTGGATCTTCCGACTTGTAGTAAACCAACCTGTCATTGAGCCCCTCTGCCCATTGATGTTATTCATCTGATCCATGTAAAAACCTCCCGATCGAATCTTTTGTACTAGTAATATAGTCGTTGCTCCTTTGACTCCACTATTAATCCTCTGGTTGATCATCCAACCATTGATCAAATATTACAATCGCTTTTGATCTTCCATCATCGCGACTTCCGACGTCTCTACATGACTTGCGATATTTTTTTATTCATTCAGTCAACACTTAGATTGAATCTTTCGATTGCATGTGTCAAGCACTTCAAGACCTATCAGAAGATCAAGCATTGATCTGATCCATTCAAACAGGCCCAGATCTGATATTACGGTCACCTATTGTCCTCACCTCATCTTATCATGCGACCTATTTATCCGATCCATGCAACTTAGGTTGATCAGATATTCTGATTGCATATATCGAGCAGAGACACATCCAATTCAAAGCACCATTGAGTCCTTAGCCAAATTCAAGCTTGTTTGCAATCTCTGCAGAGTGTCTAAAACGGATATATCAGTTGCGCACACGGTCAACAGCAGCCTGGACACTCTTGCTTTCATTTATATTCAAGATATTGCACAACAGTATACCTTTACATTCATTTAATTTATAATTATATTATTGAATTTGTGGGATTTGCTGGGTATTCAACTCTGAATACTCACTCTTGCTTTCATTGTCACACAGGTTTAGGACTCATTCTAATGGAGGAATGACTGCCCACCCGCTCTCCGCTAGTTTAAAACGGTGGTTAACTATTTAGTTTATACGTTATTTACTGCTTTTGATACTAATCTGTGATGAGATCCGCATCAGCGTACTGATCCAGAGACTGATACAGGTGATCGAGGGACTTCTTGATAAGGGGTCCCCACAGCCCCGGGGCGCGCAGTGGCGGATTCCCCCGAAGGGCGCCGAAGCGCGCGTGAGTCTTGCCGGGGAGCCGAGGCGTGCGAGCGCGCGATGTCCGTCGGGGGAGTCGAGGCACGGGATGTCCATCGGTAGGACGTTGAGCTCGGGCTCCGCCCTCGAAGAGCCGTGGTAGGTGGAAGGTGCAGGCGTGGTCGGGGATTCGACGGCCGGCAGGGAGGAGCGGGCGTGGCCGGGTGCCGGCGGTAGGGTAGCGGGAGGAGCAAGAACTAGTGGCCGGCGGCGGGGAGGCACGGCGGCCGTGGCATGGGCACATATGGCGGTGCGTGTGTCCTTCTTCCCCGGATGCTGCCATGGTCTGGTGCGGCACGAAGCGATGGAGACGGGGTGGAGGAAGGCCGGCGGGTGGAGGATGATCCGGGGAAGAAGAAGGCAAAAAAAAGAGGGAGAAGCTGATGGTTGGGCCCCACTGCTTGCATGTGGGGCACACCAAAAACTGTAGTAAACTGTGTTAAATTGATGTCCAATCCACCCCTCTCAATCCCTCCGATAGAAAAAAAACTGGATGCAACCAAACCCTCATGGGTCATAACCCAGAGAAGTGGGTTGGAGCCAACCCACCTCGATCTCAAAACTAACACACGGTTAGTTAGAGATGGAGGTTTCGTTTACATTTCCTAGTTAAACGAACATTTATTTCTTCCACTAAGACATTGATGTCACCCTAAGATATGAATAAATACATAAATATTGTTTTGTTATGACGTGGTTGTGGTTATTTATTTATGAAGCCTATTATATGTGTGAAATTTTTATCCTAACACACATATAAGATGCATCCAGTTTTGTGGGTGTGACACTTTCCCTATATTACGGAAACTAGATAACTTTGGATTATATATTTTACGCAAGTTTGTCACGTTAGACCATGTAGGCCATGTCACGTTTTGGAATCAAATTAGATTACATCCTATTAGCTATATATCATGTTGTTGTGTTTTTTCTCTATGAGAATCCTATTTTCCAAAAAAAATCCTGTTTTCCTAAACAAATATGTAAAACTTATTTTCATTTGTTAGATTCCCAAGTACTCACCGCGGAGTACATTCAGATCCGTTCTCTACTTCTCCATGGATATGTCGAGCACCGCCGCCACGTCTGCCGATAGTCGCCGAGGCCGTGACCGGGTCGCACGTGCTCAAGATCGATGGGTACTCCCTGATCAAGGGACATGGTAACGGCGAATTCGTCAGGTCCAGCACATTCGGTGCTTGTGGCCATCACTGGTATATCAGATACTATCCAGATGGCGATCGTTCAGATACTGCCGATTGGATATCCCTTTTTCTTCAGCATGATCCTACCGTTGCTGTGGACGTCAATGCAAGATTCAAATTCAACGTCCTCGACTTGATCGGTGAACCAGTGTCATTGTTCATCCGCCATGAGGGGTCCTCCAAAACCTTTTGTGGAAAAAATCGGTGCTGGGGATACGACAAATTCGTCCAGAGGAAGGACCTAGAGGAATCGGCCTATCTGAAAGATGATATCTTAAGAATAAGATGCGATATCACCGTCATAAAGGACATCCGGATGACAGAAGCCCATGAACAATTTGTGGTCGTGCCGCCATCCAACATGATCCAGCAATTCGGGCGTCTCCTCCAAGATGGAAAGGGGGTGGATGTCACATTTCAGGTCGCCGGCGAGAAGTTTGCCGCGCACAGGTGCGTACTGGCTGCGAGGTCACCCGTTTTCATGGCTGAACTCTTTGGCCCCATGAAGGAGAAGACAATGAGCTATATCCGCATTGACGACATGGATGCTAGAGTGTTCAAGGCTATGCTTCAATTCATCTACACTGACACCATGGCAGACATAGACAAGGAAGACGATGCATTAGTCATCACTCAGCATTTGCATTGTGGCAGCTGACAGATATGATTTGGAGAGGCTAAAGCTGATCTGCGAGGACAATCTGTGCAAGTACATAGATGCAAGCACGGTGGCAACAACACTGGCGCTTTCCGAGCAGCATTGTTGCCATGGGCTCAAGAAGGCATGTTTTGATTTTCTCAAAACGCCAAGCAATCTCCAGGCAGCCATGGCCAATGAGGGCTTTGACCATCTGTTCAATAGTTGCCCATCTGTTATCAAGGAGCTGCTGGCCAAGGGTGCTGCCTGTCCCTGACGTCTTCAAATCGGAAACTGCAAAATCAGAAACCATGTGCCAATTTTCCTTTGATGTATCCATCAATCAACCCGTGAAGAAGAATGGAACAATTTTCTTTATCTTCAATAAATATTACTATTTACATTTCTTAATGTGATAGTTTTTTATGGAATAGTAAGGCATATTGTTCAACAGTTTGTGTTAACTTGCTTCATCGACGCTACATCTACTGAACATTTCTACTCGCCAAAAAACTCATTAGTTTCGAGTTTGTTCCCTTTTTGACACTAGAAAAGCTACTCGTTCCAAAAAAAAATCATTTTATATTTGACCCGGAGTTTAACTTTCGTTACTTATATGACACTTTGTCAGATTTTTTTGTTGCAGAATCGTTAGATGCTGTGTAAAAGACGATTTCACCCCTCTTGCCCGCCGTCCTTCTCCCACCTCACCGCCGTGGCCAGCTCCCTGACCTCCACAGCTATGGCGTTGTGTCAATAGCTAAACTACCTTACCGTTTTACGGTCACGTGACAAGATCGATCGAGATATAAATCATGCATCCACGTAGCAGCAGCGGAGAGGAGGGAGAAGGGGAGGAGAGAGGGGAGAAGGTGGGGGGAGGGGGGGGTAGCGGCAAAATCGTCTTTTCACATGACATTTAACGTTTCTTGGACGGAAAATCCAATGGAGTGTCATAAAGAACGAAACTTAAACACGGTGTCAAATAGGGAACATAATTTCTTTATGGGCCAAGGAAGGCATGAGCTGTTTTTTTTTGTCAAATATGGAATTCCCTCATTAATTTCGCATACTTTTTTTGTACTTGATGCTTATGCTGGGAAAAATAAAAATAATCTAGCATACCCCTTCGTCATTATTGAAAACAACCCAATGTAAATACTAAATCTGCATATAAAATATGCGCCTCTATTATTGTACAAATTACCCATGTCTTCCAAAAGTCGATTAAAAAATGCTAAATCATGGAATACATGCATGTTATGTCATGCGGACCACGGACGCCACAAGCCATGAATATACATACAGTCGCCGTACCTCTTTACCAGACTCAAGCGTAGCAAAATCTATAAAACCAAATTTAATGTAGCAGAAGGGCACGTGCCACAGGCACGTGTTTTAAAGAAATTACTAAATCAATGATGTAGTCAACATGAACTCTTTAGTTTAATCTAGAGCGTTAGATCATCATAAAATCTGACGGTGTAAGAGTAATATAGTTAACTTGGACTCTTAGGTGTAGGAGTTAAAGTTACGTTTTTAAGACCGTGTCATTATCCAAGACAAGTTCTATTTCCTATATGGAGGGTACATATACATTTCATACACGCTATTTTTCTATAGAGGGACTAGTTTCATATCTCCCGATCGTCGCCTCGGAACAACCCGTCTCCCACACACATTGGCCTTGCCGTCGCCTCTATATATCTTTTCCCCGCTGTTAACACGGCTAGCTATAGATTCGTGCGGGAGACAACGCACAGGCGCCGTACGTGCCTTCTCGGTAGATGATCAAGCGCGTGCCGCCGATTCGTTTCCGCCGTCGCGTCCGGGCGCCGCCGCGACTGATCGTGTTCGCTTCCGATGCCAAATAAAACGTCGCTCTTTCTCCCATAAACTCATCTCTCCCTTTAGCCCCTACAGTACTGCAGTCTCCAACACCACCTACACACGCACGGCATCAAGCTAGACCTACAACCTATACTTAAGAATCTCCGCGTGGCTGAGAGGTATCCGAAGTCAACACCGGGCTTCGCACGTGACGGGCACGTCACCCTGACCATTGTGGCGCATCCACGCGTGAGGCAGCTGCAGAACCTGCAGGAGAAAGAAACGGGGAAAACCCTGGTGGGAATCCCGAGCCGAGCAGCGCTCGAACTCGGGACCGGCAGCCTCCACACCCGGAGCGCTTGCCAACCGAGCTACCGCTCGTTCCCCACAATGTCAATCTCTGCCGCAACGACTGTGGGCAGCAAGGTCACGAGTGCCTCAGCCATTGTTGCAGACGCCGTGTCCGGGTCACACGTGCTCAAGATCGAGGGGTACTCCCTTAACAAGGGACTCGGCAATGGCGAAGTTATCAAATCCAGCATATTCGATGTCGGAGGCCATCGCTGGTATATCGAATACTACCCTGATGGTTATGGCTCAGATAACGCTGGTTGGATTTCGTTCTATCTGAATCTCCAACATCCAGTTGCAACGAACGTGAAGGCAAGCCTCAGATTCAGTCTCCTCAACGAGATGGGGGAACCAGTACAAATGTATAGTAAGTGTTCAGACAGCATACGCGTGTTCAAAACCACAGCACTATCCTCGTGGGGATATGAGAAGTTCATCAAGAAGAAGTCTCTGGAGGAATCGACTTATCTGAAAGACGATAGTTTCAGTGTCCGGTGCGATATTGTCGTCTGCAAGGAGTTCCGAGCAGAGGACACCACGCAGTTTGTCACCGTGCCGCCGTCTGACATGATCCAGCATATTGGCTGTCTCCTGTCCTCAGGAACAGAAGTAGACGTCACGTTTCTGGTTGGCGAGGAGACGATCGCAGCACATAGGCTTCTGCTCGGAGCTCGGTCTTCGGTCTTCATGGCGGAACTCTTCGGTCCAATGAAGGAGAAGCACATAAGTCAAATCAAGATCGATGATATGGAGCCAAGAGTGTTCAAGGCAATGCTCCACTACATCTACACCGACTCGCTGCCTGAGATGGACAACGGCGATGCGTCAGTCATGGCTCAGCATTTACTTGTAGCTGCGGATAGATATGGCATCGAGAGGCTGAAGCTCATCTGCGAGGACAGGCTTTGCAATTTCATCAGCACAGGCACGGTGGCGACTACGTTGGCGCTTGCGGAGCAGCATGGATGTAAGGGACTGAAAGCAGCATGCTTCAAGTTTCTCAGGTCCCCGGGCAATCTAAAGAATATCATGGATAGCGATGGGTTTCAGCATCTCACAAGCAGCTGCCCCTCTCTTCTCAGCGAGCTGCTCGCCAACGTTGCTCCCTGACCTGTCCACTTGGAACAAGTGAAATTTATGGCCTATCCTTATTCTCTATGCGTGCTACTAGTAACTTTTCTAGTGTGATGTTATGATTTCTTTTCATGGTTGGGTTAAAGCACTTGACTAGTGCAAGATATATCATTTACTGGATTAATTATTATCAGCTGCAAATTGTTTTCTCCACTAGTGATATTTAAGGGAAACCTAGGATTTTTAGGACAGATTAGGAGATGGGCAAATGTCTCATATACCCTTAACAAATGGTAATACAAGGCAAGTTTTCTAGTTAGAAAGAGAAATATTTGGCAAGTTTTTAATTTAGTTGAATGAGTACTTGCCAAAAACTCCTAGAATGCCTTATATTTAGGGACAAAATTTGAATCCTAGGATGCCTTGTATTTCAGGACGGAGGGAGTATATCACTAATTCAGTAATTTTTTCAAAACACGTGCCGCACTTTAAAGGACGACGAAATTTTTGTTTCGTCCTTCGTCAAATTTTGATAAGTGAGCCCATCCCTACTACACCATCGGATTTAATGATGATCGAACGCTCTAGGTTAATTTAAAAGTCCATATTAACTATGTTACTAATATACAATATAGTAATTTAAAAAAACGGGTAATAAAGAAAGCCTTCACCTTGTCGGACTCGTTATTGCCGTACCTACAGTCCTACCAACCATGCATCCGGCCAACGCGGTAGTTCTCGCGTCCAATGTTTCCGTACGTGTGTACAACTTGTTTCCGAGTTTCTCTATTTTTTGTACTCGTACAACACTCCAACTACCCTTATGTAGAGGCTGCATTAACAACACTTGAAAAGTTTAATGCAATGCAGAGAACATCAATCACGCCGTATCAGGTAGAGAACACTACTGATCAACATGGCCTCCAGGGCTTCTTCGCCCGCCGTCGCTGCCGGCGGTTGCAGCATGTCTTCCATCACCACCGCTACCGTGACCGGCTCACACGTCCTCAGGATCAATGGCTACTCCGAATCCCGGGCATTCAGCGTCGGCAGCTTCTGCACCTCTAGCATGTTCATGGTCGGAGGCCACAGATGGTTTCTCAGATACCACCCTAATGGTTTTGACGTGGAGACTAGCGATTGCATATCCTTCTTCCTCGTCCTCAGCGGTAGTACCAGCAGCGTTAGGGCAGAGTTCACGTTCAGCTTGCTCGATCCGGAGGGCGGCGGTGAGGTCTACAAGAAATTCACATCCTGCCCGGTTGCCTTCCATGGCTCTAGGACAATTTGGGGTTTCCCAAGCTTCATCAAAAGAGAGGATTTTGAGAAATCAAAGTATCTGCAGGACAACTGCTTCAGGATCGTCTGCGATATCACCGTTGTCAATGGTTTCTACAAGGACGCCAGCATGAAGTTCGTCGACACGGTGCCGTCCTCCGACTTGCATCAGGATCTCGGCTGGATGCTGGCGACAGGAACAGGGGTGGACGTGAAACTGAAAGTGCGTGACAAGCTGTTCCTGGCACACAAGAACGTGCTCGCAGCTCGGTCGCGGGTGTTCTTTGCAATGCTATTCGGGCCGCTGAAGAAAGAGGCAACGGATTTGGTGGAGATTCATGACATGGAACCCGAGGTGTTCAAGGCGATGCTCGACTTTATCTATACTGACTCAGTACCCGCCGGTGTCGTAACAGGTGAAGAAATTGCAATGGCGCAGCATTTACTTGTTGCGGCAGACAGGTATGACCTGAGGAGGCTGAAGTTGATCTGCGAGGACAAGCTGTGCAGCCGTGTTATCAAAAAGACAGCTGCGACTATGCTGGTGTTGGCAGAGCAACATGGTTGCCATGGGCTTAAGAAGGCTTGCTTTGCATTCCTTTCGTCCCTCGGCAGTCTGAAGGCAGTCATGGACACTGAAGGGTATGATCATCTGAGGAACAGTTGCCCCTCCCTTCATGACGAACTGGTTGCCAAGTTTGACGTCCCCAAAAGAAACAAGACCAGGTCATTTTGGTGTTTCTCCGTTCAGTAGAGGTACTAATCCAACGAGAATTGTTTTTTTTATGGAACAAATTTTGGTATTCATTCAGCGTATAATAATATTAATTGTAAACGACCTGGCCACTTGTATTTGTAAATAACTAATGCATGGGGTGTCTATTCAATAAATCAGCATAATCAGACACGTTCCTTGTAGCAGAAAGAAATGGCGTATTCTGAAGAAATAGCTAAAAAAGAGACTGGAGTATTTACCGGGCAAGATTTTAAATTTCTGTGTCAAGTGTATGGATAATTAATAATTATTGTGAAATTTGGGTTTTAAGTATTACCACAAGCAAAGGTGCGGATATATGAATGGCATCCTTGCATGTGCATAAGAAACGGCTTTATATTTTTATTCCTGGGCATTTGTTCTTCTTGGCACAAGTATTTTCTTTCTTACAAGCATGGAGGTGGTGCAAAACAATCTAAAATTTTAGTCTTTTCATTTGTGGCTTCTTCAAACTAAAAATTTGTTCAAACCTCCTGATATTAGGGGCCTTTTAAAAAAAAATCTTAGAGATGGTAGCACGAAACTAAAAGATTAAATTCAGGTGATGATCTTGTATTACCCACCTCTCACATTATGAAAATAATCTAAATCAACCCCTAAATATATATCAACATTATCTACCTTTGCCATTATGACAAAAACCTAAAGTAACCCCATAAAAATAATCTAATTACCTATCTATGCCATTATAATTAAAAAATAACCCCCTAGACGTTCATCCAAATTTATTCACATATTCAAGCATGTAACAAATAAAATATACAATATATTTATGAAATAATTAATTATATCATTATGTATGCAAGAATTCTTGTCAAACTGACAGTGTTCACCTAAACAGTGTGTTAAACGGCCATTTAGTCCGTGTAATAGTGTTTAATTCAGTTCGGTTTAGGCCGTTTAATCCCTTTTTTACTGTTTAAACGGTCTATCGTTTAATAGGCCATTTACTGTGTAAACAACACAGTAGGTCTTTGTTCACCATTTAAACGCCCATTTAGGCCATTTAGGCGAACAATGAAATTTCTAATTATACAAGAATGCCACAAATTACACCGGTACGTGATTCCAAATTCCATACTTCTACCACTCTTAATATAGATTATTGAAAATAGTAGATTGGTATATGTAGAATGTCTTCATCGTGAAGAGCATGTCTTTGTGTATGGAGCAAACAATGAGAGAACACCAAATCCTACGTTAAATATATAACTGAAACATAAGTTTATTAAACATTTACCAAGTATATAAGGACGTGCAAAGAAAAACAGCTATGAATATGGATGAAAAGATGTATAACATATTTCTATCACATGGAGGAAAAATAAGTATGTATAGGTATAACTATTATGATAGGTAATAATCTATTTGCCACAATTTAGATACCTTTGAATCTTTAGTGCCCGATACTAATATATGCGGACGAATATAAGTTTTCTACTAGTGGAAATTTACCATGAAACATACACATGATCTTCCTTTGGGCCCATGGCCTTGTAACCTATAAATACTTTTCCATCGTTTTTTAATGCAAAAATTTAGTAAGGGCCTCTCCTGCTGCGGCCAACTTGATCCAGCTATTCATCGAACATATGGAAACTTTCTCGCAGTTGGAGTCCTGATCGCAAACCAGCGCCGTCCGTCCCATACCGTACTTAGCATCTGGCCGATAGTAGAATTCCTTCCGATATGGACGATCCTGGTCCTCTCTGCCGTCTTACAAATTCACGAGATCAAAGCAACAATAACATCAACCAAGGGTATAAACTTCGTCGTTTGTATCTGATTTTTATTTCGTCGGCCGGATCAATTCGATCTGCCTTTAGCATGGGGCTATTACCGGTCAAGATGCCTCCCACCTCTTCTTCCTTGTCTGCCTTTGGCAGCAGCAGCGGCAATGGCAGCACGTCGGCCATCGTCGCCGACACGGCTACCGGGTGGCATGAGTTCAGGATCCACTGCTACTCCGCAACCAAAGGACTAGGCAACGGCAAGTACCTCAACTCCAGTAACTTCAACGCCGGGGGGCATAGCTGGCACATCGGATACTACCCTGAAGGTTTGGACGCTGAGAGCATCGATTCAATATCAGTGTATGTCTTCCTCAACCACGTGCCTCATAAGGATGCCGTCGTCAAAGCGCGGTACAAGCTTAGCTTGCTGGATAAACAAGGAAAGCCAGACTCATCCTTCATCAACAGCAGCCAAGTAGAGGTTTTCAAGTCCAACTCAACAGCAACCAGTGGCTGGGGTTTTAAGCGGTTCATAGTAAGGGATGCAGCATGGGAAAGATCAAAATATGTCAGAGATGATTGCTTCAGCATCCGGTGCGACGTCACGGTGATCCTGGGTCTCCGCAGTCCGCACTGATGTGGTGGTGCCACTCTCTGACCTGCACCGGGACATTGGCGCACTCCTGTCGACCGGAGAAGGGGCAGATGTTACGTTCAATGTCGGCGGAGAGCTGTTGGCGGCACACAGCAATGTGCTTGGGGCGCGATCATCGGTGTTCAAAGCAGAACTCTTCGGTCCACTGAAGGTGGAGAAGGCAGCAGCAGCTCCTGTGTTGATCGCTGACATGGAATCCTGTGTGTTCAAAGCATTGCTCCACTTCATATACACCGACTCGCTGCCTGACGTGGAGGAGGGGGAAGAAATAGTAATGGCTCAACATCTACTTGTTGCTGCCGACAGGTATGATTTAAAGAGGCTGAAACAGATTTGCGAGGATATTCTCAGCAATCGTATTGAGAAATCCACAGTGGCCACTACATTTGTATTGGCGGAGCAGCATGGTTGTCAAGAGCTTAAGGATGCATGCTTGGCATTTCTTATGTCTCCCGGCAATTTTAATTTGGTTATGTCCACTGATGCCGATGGGTATGATCATCTTAGAAAAAGTTGCCCCTCACTCTTAGAGGAACTCGTTGCCAACCTAGATCCCTGATGCGGCCTTAGGGAGCAACAATATCTGGAGAGAGCAGCATATTATTTAGACTTTATCCCTTATTTGACCATAGGAAAACTATTGTTCCTTCTTGGCCTTCAAAAAGTATTGGTTCCCTATTTGACCCCATGTTCAACTTTGGTTCCGTATTTGGCACTCTGTCGAGTTTTCCATCCAAACCCATTAACTGACTTGAAAAAAGACGTTTTTGGCCCTATGGGCCCCACCACTATTCTTTCCCGTCTCCCCTTCTCCCTCCTCTGCTCCACGTCGTCTCTCTATGTCTCTCCCACCTGCCCTCTCCTCCACCACATCCTGCTCCCACTAACAGCGCGCAACCCCGACGGCCATGTGGACCTGGAGACTCGCGGCCCCGCCAACTGGGTGAAGCGGGCGCGGCAGCTCGCGGCCCCGCCGGCCAGGCAAAGCGGGCGTGGCGGCGCTCAGCCCCAGCAGCCATGCGGGTGCGGCAGCTCACGGCCCCACCGAAAGGGAGCGGGCGCGGCGGCGTGCATCCCCCGCCAGTCCTGTGCGGTGGCTCGCGGCCCCACCGGTCGGCCGAAGTGGCCGTGACGGTCCACAGCCCAGTGCCCATGCGGACGTGGCGTGTCGTGGCCCCGCCGGCCGGGCAAAGCGGGCGCGGCGACGCGTAGCCCCCGGCATTCGTGCAGGCACGACAGCTCGTGGCTCCGCCGGCTGGGCAAAGCGGGCGCGACGGCGCGTGGCCCTTGTGGCCGTGCTGGCACATCTCGCGGGGATGGCGAAGGACCGAGCGAGGCGGGGATGGCGCGGCTTGGAGTTTGCAATGCCGAGGAGCGGGAGGAGAAGGCCGGTGATGACTGATAAGGGAAGGAGAGGAAGGAGTAGAGAGGCTCCGGTGGGGGGCACATATTTCAAGGGCAAAATAGTCTTTGGGCATGCCATTTAACAACAGCTAGACAGAAAACTCAAGAGAAGGTCAAATAAGAAATGAAAGTTGTACTCAGGGTCGAGTATGGAGCGAAGATTTTTACAGGGTGAAGGACCGAAACGGCGACCAGAGAGGGGGGGAGTGAATGGGAGCCGATAAAAATTCTTTTCAACCGATCCGGCTATTCTCCCAAAACAACTCCGAAACTTCCGAGAGCAATCTTGCCAAGATCACGTAGCCACTGTCAAGCTACTGACCCTAGGAACAAGAAACGAGCAGCGGAACTCGAACCAATCGAAACGAACACCAAAACGACCCGAAACACGGCTCGATCTAACACATCCAGAGGGGGGCAGTTAAACCGCCCGGGCCTGGGTGGCTCGAGAAAAAGTTAAAACAAAAGTGGATCTCCCAAACCGCTTGAGCTCTTGAGGCGAGATTTTGGTCAGATGATCTAGACCTCCAGTGGAGTGTTTTTCCAAAAGATCTCGGCCTCTAACTCAGTACAACTCCCGGAATCGCAGATCTCGCGAAGAACACCATGACCTCGAGTTCATCCCGAAAATCTTAAATCCAGAGCGATTCTCGGAGTTTGGGGGCAAAGGATCACCAGCAAAAGTGCCACAAGGCACTCATACGTGAATCCCCCAAAGAAATCCAAGAGAAAACGCCCTAGAACAAGAAGAACGAAAATCCCCCAAAAATAGCTCCGAAAATACCCACGAAAATGGAAAAAGGAAAGGGAGCTCGGGAAATCAAATCATGGCACAAAGATGAGCAGCACAAACTCCATCACATAACCATGAATTCACCTATACAAATTAGGAATGATTCGAAGTAGTTCTAGGTGAAGGGGATGAAGGGGAAAACTAGTTCAAAGTAAAACCTAAAGAGATAACTAGAGAGATAGCAGCCACCAGCCCTGAAGGGGCCTATTAGTAGACCAAGTGGTGGTTCTCTAAAGACTAAACTACCCCTAAGTGATACATACCCCTCAGGGGAAAATTTGACATTTGATCTTCAGATATTTTCCGGCTCGGGCACCTTCCACTGCAAGCTAGCTTCCCTCCGACGCAAGCCTTGCAGTCACGCCGCGTGTCCTCCGGATCGAAGCTCCTCGACGCCGATTTTGGGCCAACCCAGGGGGGGCGGTTAAACCGGCCCTGGGGGCCGGTTAAACCGCCCCTGTCAGCCCACTCGGCCCAGCTGCCCAAGTTCGCCTCGTCGAGTCCTCGGTCCTTGGTTTTGAGGCCCAAACCAAGGGAAACCGTCCACCGATGATTTTGTGGCCAAATCACCAAACCCCGCGCGCAAACTTCGGTTGTTAGCCGCCACCTTGCGCCGGCTTCTCGTCCGCGTACGAGCTTCGGTTGTGAGCCACTACCTCGCACCGGAACCACGTCCCCTTGCTCGTTCTTGCCAGCATGTGAACCGCACTTGATCCACCGGCCACCGGGTCCCTCGAACCAAGCCTACTTGTCTCTCCGCTCCTCGGAGGCCGCCATGGCTAAGACCTTTCGCGCCTGTTCTTCACCTGCACCAATGCAACCAAGCCGCATTCTACACCTGCAATACTTGAGCCAAGGGAAAACGTCAATCCACACCACGTTGTCAATCACTCATCACACCAGGAAGCGACCATCCACCGGTCCTCAGACACACCGGGTTCTCAGTCTCCCCCTTGATGAGTGCATTGACAACACACACATAGTAACCATTGAGATAAAGAAAATATAAAAGAAATCGAAAACAAGACTCAAGCAAGTGACTAAAAGTAAGAACAAGCCGAGAACAAAGTCACTCTGCAAGAGAAAGCTCCAGAAACGCCGACCCTTCAAGAAGAAGCGAAAGGGCTCAACACCATCGGCAAAAGAGCAAAAGCACAAAGCACAAATCACAAACTTCAAAACCTCCAACTCACTTTTCAGGACACTCAAAGCACTCCCCCTGCAAAGATGCAACTCCCCCTGAACAGTGAATTTGTGCGTGCGAAAAACACTCGAAAATGGCTCAACTCTTCACAAACTATGTGCACTCAGCACAGGGGCAGTTAAACCGCCCAGGGGGGCGGTTTAACCGCCCCTGGCAGATGACCAAGGCCAAAAATGCCAAAAATGCACAAACCAACTCGCAACGATGCCGTTCCAACTTAAAAACCTTCCACATGTGCCCAGCAAGATTTTCCAATGATCAAACTCTCAGAAACTTCACAAATTTTCAGAAAACCACATTTGGGCAAAACTTTCAATCTCTCACACAATCCGGCAAAATCTAGAGCAAAAGCTTTCCTACAAATTCGGCAAGTCTCCCCCTTGCAAAATGCTCCAGAAATTCTCCCCCTTGTTGACAATGCACACATCAAGGCAAAAATGTACAAAATGCAACTACAAGCTTCTCAAATATACAATGAGCAATACAAATGCTACAAGTTAGAGAAGAGGCAAACAAGATAGTTCATCATGTCACACGGGCATTGCCACCAAGAAGGTGAAGACATATATCCATTTGACAAAGCCATGAGCAAGTTGTGTAGTTTTATCAAAAATGTCACCACATGAGCAAAGTCCCTAACCATGGATTGTTTAAGCAAAAATAAACTTCATCTCACCAAAATCATGAAAGGACAAGCATTCTTGACAAAGGATCACCATAAACGCCCAAGTTCTACCTCATGTCAAGTCAAAGCACGGAGCGATGTGTTCACTTCTCATGGGAGACTTCTCCGGCAAACAACATGCAACCGCTTAGCACCCATGCGTGCAAGTGTGTGCAATGGTGAAAGCATAGAGACATGAGCATAATTTTCTGTAAATATTTCTTTTTCTCATCTTTCTTCTTTCATACATAGACATCTCATTTATCAAGTTTTTCAAGTTAAGCATGGTACATGAAATGTCTTTGCGACAGAAAGAAGCTTATGCTCCTCCACAAGATAAAGCATGGGCTAAACATTTACAATGACAAAGGTCTTTGACCCAATTGAAAAGAATATCACACCCTAGCATGATCTTAAGCAAGATATAGCCATTTCGATTCAAACAAGACATGCAAAGGCATTTACTCATGGGTGAAGGAATTAAGTTCAGTTTGTCATTTTAATTTCAAAAAGAGACTATCTCAAATAATATATATCAAAACCATCAAGAGCATAGCCATCCATACAATCAATCCCTAGCCAGCCTGCCTAAACTCTAAAATGTAGCAAGTTGTACCAATCACTGCATATAGGAGAAGCTCATCCTAAGATATGATACAAAAGATGAAATCAAGATACAAAAGCAAGAAAAATGTACATCAAGATACAAAGATGGTACAATAGTATACATATGCTACAAGAGAAGCCTCCAAAACTCAGTTCAGAAAACCGCACACACACCAAGTTCTCCTCGCAAGCGGGTGAAGGTAACTTGGTCAAGTAGCTTAGTGAAAATGTCTGCAAGATGGTTTTGGTAGAAACATGGGCAAGCTCAATATCTCCTTTCTCTACATGATCTCTCAGAAAGTGGTACCTCACTTCTATGTGTTTGGTTTTGGAATGAAGCACGGGATTTTTGGCTACGCTTATGGCACTGGTGCTATCACAAAGAAGTGGAACATGGGACATGTCTAAGCCAAAGTCTCTCAAGGTGTATGTGATCCAAAGCAACTGAGAACAGCAGCTAGCAGCAGCAACATACTCGGCCTCTGTGGTGGATTGAGCTACGCTAGACTGCTTGCGAGAAGACCAAGACACAAGATACGATCCAAGAACTGACATTGACCAGAAGTAGACTTGCGATCAACACGACATCCAGCAAATCCGCATCAGAAAAAACCATGAAGTGCAAGAGTGGAATCGGCAGAATACCAAAGACCCAGCTCAGGAGTAAACTTGAGATACCTGAAAATCCTCTTGACGGCCTGACGATGTGAGGTCCTCGGTGAAGCCTGAAAACGAGCGCACAGACACACGCTGAACTGTATGTCCGGCCTCGTCGCCGTCAAGTAGAGGAGGGAGCCGATCATGCTCCAGTACTCCTTCTGGTCCACTGGTTCTCCGTCCTCATCCGCATCCAAAGCTGTAGTCGTACTCATCGGCGTAGTCATCGGCTTGGCATCGCTCATGTCGAATTTCTTGAGAATGTCCTTGGTGTACTTGCTTTGGTGCACGAACGTCCCATCCTTGGTTTGCTTGATCTGCAGCCCGAGAAAGAACTGCAACTCTCCCATCATCGACATCTCAAATTCCCTGCTCATATCGTCTGCAAACTTGGCAACAAGATCATGAGAAGAGCCACCAAAAATGATATCATCCACGTAAATCTGAACGATTAAAAGATCATTGCCATTTCTCAGCAAGAAGAGCGTCTTATCAACCTTCCCCATCACAAATCCCTTGCTAAGCAAGAACCCTCTCAACCTGTCATACGACGCTCTGGTGCTTGCTTTAGGCCATATAAAGCTCGGTGGAGTTTGTACACTCGGTGTGGGTATCTCTCACTCTCAAAACCCCGGGGCTGCCTCACATACACTTCTTCCTCGATCACCCCATTCAAGAAGGCACTCTTCACATCCATTTGGTACTATTTGAACCCTTTAGCAACTGTAAATGCTAGAACGATCCGAATTGCCTCCAACGGGCAACAGGAGCAAATGTCTCCTCATAATCTATCCCCTCCTGCCGCGGAAAACCCCTGAGCAACCAACCTTCGCTTTGTTTCTCACAATCTCACCACTCTCATCCCTCTTGTTCTTGAACACCCACTTGGTTCCTATGGGATGGCAATTTGGAGGTGGTTCTACTAACTTCCACACCTGATTTCTCTAAAAGTTTTCAAGCTCTTCATGCAGGCATTGACCCAATCAGAATCAGATAAAGCGTGTCCAACATTTTGGGCTCAAAAGACGCGATAAAAGCAGAATGAGCATAATGAGAGATGTTCTGTGACCTCGCCGTGTAGTGCGTTCATCCATGTTCCCAATGATTTTCGAAGGTGGATGATCCCTCTGTACGAGCCGGGGAGCTTCTCGCCTCGAGATTGCCTCCCCCTACAACATCAGCTTCCACTTGAACTCGATCTGGAGCGCGACTCGACGAAGGTGTAGCAGATGGGCCGTCGTCGAACGTCGTGGTAGTAGTGGAAGTAGAAGGTACACGATCTCCACACGGTGCATGAATCTCCTCATCGTCTTCATCATCAAGCTGTTCTTCCTCAAAGATGGGCTGTCCCAAGTCATCATCACCTGCACACTCAAAAGCAGAAGAGCTACACGGAATGGTCTCGTCGAAGGTGACTTCGCAAGTCTCCATGATTTGGTTAGTTTCAAGATTGAGCACACGATATGCTCGAGAATGATTAGCATAACCAAGAAAAATTCCATCCATCGAACGAGACTCAAACTTGTCCAAATTTCCTTTCTTCAAGATGAAACACTTGCAACCAAAAACCCGAAAGTGACTCACACGGGGGGAACGACCATGGAAAAGCTCATAGCAAGTTTTCTTCTTGAAAGCACGAAGGAAAATCCGATTTGAAACATAGCAAGCTGTGTTCACCGCTTCTGCCCAATACTTCCTAGGAGTCCTATGCTCATCTAGCATCGTCCTAGCCATCTCACAAAGTGTTCTATTCTTTCTCTCAACAACACCATTCTGACAAGCAACATATGGCGAAGAGTATTGATGTTCGAGACCAAGATCACGACAGAAGGCATCAAAACGAGTGTTCTTAAATTCCGTACCATTGTCGCTACGAATAGCTCTCATGGCACCACCATTACTCTCGTTTTTCAACCTCAAAATCAGATCTCGAACAAAATCAAAAGTCTCATCCTTCGACGCCAGAAAGAACACCCACGCATACCGAGAAAAGTCATCAACAACCACAAGAACATACCACTTCCCACCAACTGAACGAACTCGAGCGGGGCCAACCAAATCCATGTGCAAAAGCTCCCCTGGACGCTCAGTCATAACATCTGTCAAAGGTGGGTGAGAAGCAGCAACCATTTTTCCATGCCTACAAGGTGCACAAACCAAATCTTTCTCGAACTTGAGCTTGGGCAATCCTCGGATAAGGTCAAGAGCACTCAAGCGTGTGAGTAAATCAAAGCTCACATGACCCAATCTCCTATGCCACTTCCAAAGCTCAGAAGAAGTACCAGCGATCAAACACCGTGAAGGACCAAAAGATCGAGAAAAATCAGCACGAAAAATCTGTCCCTCAGGAATGATCATACACACAAGGTCACCTCGAGAATCAAGAATTTTCGAATCACCACGCTTAAAGCGAACCTCATAACCCTCATCAAGAAGCTGAGAAACTGAGAGCAAATTGAAACCAAGATTCTTGACAAGAGCAACCCGCTTCAACATGAAAGTGTCGCTCACCTGAATAGCACCCTCTGACAACACTCTACCTCTACCCTTATCCCCGAAAGTGATGTACTGCCTGGACACCACCGGGGTGAGACTGGAGAACCACTTACCATTACCTGTCATATGTCTCGAGCAGCCAGAATCCATCAACCAAAAGTTCTCCAAGCCTCCCACCTGCACAATCAGAACCGAGAACGAGAATGAGCAAATGACTCGACACTGGGGTTAGCACAGAACGAGTCAAACCAGTGTCGGGCCATCTGCTCAAAAGAAGGGTTAGCAAAATCAACTCTACCGCGTGACACCCTCTCGTCTCTCACCATCGGACCTCTAGCACCACGCGGGGGAAAACGTGGCCTAGACTCTCTCCTAGCCTCAAAGCTACGGTCGAACCTCCCTGAACCAAACTGACCGCGAAACGGAGGCCGCCTAGCAAACTCACGAACAACAGGAACACCACGACTAGCAACCACAGGAACTGTACGCACAAAGCGTCGCCTCTCGGCCAGGGTGAACGAGACACAGGCACACTACGAGAAGAGTAGTACCTGTCCCTGTTCCCCACCTCCTTCTCTCTTCTCACCTCCCTCTTCTTCCTCCAACAAAACTCCTCAAGGTGTCCATCCCTTCCACAATGCTCACAATGGAAGCGGACTGGCTTTGGCTTTGGGGTTTCTCTCGGCTGTGCCCTCTCTCTCGGCTGGTAAACCCCACTCCTCACAAAGGTCACTCTCCTCTGAAAGTTCTCTGACTTAGGTGGAAACTTGGGAGGATCTGGAGTGGTGTCAAGCTTGTTCAGCAGGTGGTTTGGTTTGGGTGTGAAGGTGTTCTTGAGAATGGCTTTTGGTGGGTTTGTGGGAATGTTTGCGGTGGAGCTCTCTGGATCTCTCTCTCTCTCACCACTACTCTCACCAACCTTCTCAGAACCAAGACCACAACCATCAGCTCTCTTGAAACTAGCAATCAACATCTTGAGCTGAGGCTCACGACCAGACAACCAACCCAAACACTGTCTCAGCTCATCATTCTCATCTTGCAAGCGATTCACACACTGCTCTAACTCAACATTCTTTCAATGCAACAACATCACAAGCAGAACATGAATTCGCAATGGGTGATTTAAGTTGTGCTTCAAGTGAACTAATCATGGTGCGTGATTCAAGCAACTGAGCATGCAAAGCAGGACAAGAAGTACAAGCACCTAGCAAAGATGACCTAGACTTCAACTCAGCAAGCTCAACTCTAGCACTCTCTAGTTCATCCAAGCAGTCATGTGTTTCTCCTTAAGCACAACAAGATCAGCAATATGCACATCACAGAACGAGCATTCTACCTCATCAGACACAAGAGGAGCATCTTTCAAAACAGCAATCTCAGACTCAAGCGAAGCTGCTCTCTCCCTAGACTCGCAAAGCAAAGACTCAAACTCCATGGCCTTCTTTCCAGTCTCAGAAAGCAAGGTCTCAAGCTCAGCCACTCTATCCTTGGACTCTCCTAGCAAAGACCTAAACTCCCTCTTCTCTTTGTTGGTCTTCCTAAGCACATCATCGCGGTTATCGACCAACTGCTCTAACCTAGCAATCTCCTGACGCAAAGAGGTGGGATCTGTCAATACCTCATCCTCGGAGTCGGAGTCGGAGTCGTCCTTGCTCTTCACGGAGTCGTGCGCCATGGTGCAGTAGTCGACGGCGGCGAAGGAGATGCCGTTGAAGTTGCGGTTCAAGCTCTTCTTCTCCTTGCGGCGGCCGCGGTCTTCATCTTCACTGCTTGAGCTTGACGACGTGTTGGTGGAGCTTGTGTCGATGTCGCTCGCATCAGCCACCATCGCTCGAGATCTGTGCTTCTTGTGTCCACCGTGCTTGTTCTTGGATCTTCTCTCTTCCTTGTTCTTGTCTTGGAGCGGTACTCGTCCTTGGGACGGTGCTTGTGGTCGTCTCGCGGGCGGTGCTTGCGGTTGTAGTCGTTCTTGATCTCCTCGGGGCACTCGGCGATGAAGTGGCCCATCTTCCCGCATCTGTAGCACGTACTCCCGGCACGCCTCGAACCCTTGCGGTTCTGGTACATCCGCTCGAACCTCCTCGTGAGCAACGCGAGATCCTCCTCGCTCAGCACCTCATACTCTTCATCTGGAAGGGACACAAGAGAAGACAAAGCAAAGTGTCTAGGAGTGTTAGCATGTCCATATCCAGAGCCACCGACTAGAGCCAGACTATGGGGATCAGTCGGACTCTTAGCCTTGGCAAGCAACTGTCTGTCAACCTCAGAAGACTTCAACTTCGAGAAAAGCTCATCAACAGAAAGAGTCTCATAGTTTGCCGACTCCATGATCGCCTCAACCTTGGCACCCCACACGGATCTATCAAGTGCTTGCAGGAGCTTGATAGCTCGGTCATGATCCGAGTATGGGAGCACGGTAATGTTGGCTTTCATGTTGTTGACAATCGAAGTGAAACGCTGAAACAAAGCATCAACCGACTCTCCAGGCAAATGAGCAAAGTTCTCATACTCTCTCCTGTACATCGAGAAAAGCCTAGCCTTGACATGGCTATCACCACCGTGGGCTACCTTGAGCTTCTGCCAGATCTGGCTAGCTAGGTCCTCGCCCAAAACACGCTCAAACTCCTCGGCAGACAAAGCACGGAACAAGTAGTCAACAGCTCGGGCATTCGCCTCAAATCTATCCTTTGCATCCTGGGCATCTAAGTTGGTGGGATTGACATAGTTTTCATCTTTCGTCACATCCCACAGCAACTTTCCTTTGCCTCGCAAGAAAGCGCCCATACGCGCAACCCAGTTCGGGTAGTTCTTCCCATCGAAGTGCGGAGGCCCGGAACCCCGATCTTGGTACGCCATCTTTGGATCTTAGACTGGTTAGAGTCGCAAAGACCCGTAACCGGCTCTGATACCAATTGAAGGACCGAAACGGCGACCAGAGAGGGGGGGAGTGAATGGGAGCCGATAAAAATTCTTTCCAACAATCCGGCTATTCTCCCAAAACAACTCCGAAACCTCCGAGAGCAATCTTGCCAAGATCACGTAGCCACTGTCAAGCTACTGACCCTAGGAACAAGAAACGAGCAGCGGAACTCGAACCAATCGAAACGAACACCAAAACGACCCGAAACTCGGCTCGATCTAACACACCCAGGGGGGGCGGTTAAACCGGCCAGGGGGGGCGGTTAAACCGCCCGGGCCTGGGTGGCTCGGGAAAAAGTCAAAACAAAAGTGGATCTCCCAAACCGCTTGAGCTCTTGAGGCGAGATTTTGGTCAGATGATCTAGACCTCCAGTGGAGTGTTTTCCCAAAAGATCTCGGCCTCTAACTCAGTACAACTCCCGGAATCGCAGATCTCGCGAAGAACACCATGACCTCGAGTTCATCCCGAAAATCTCAAATCCAGAGCGATTCTCGGCGTTTGGGGGCAAAGGATCACCAGCAAAAGAGGCACAAGGCACTCATACGTGAATCCCCCAAAGAAATCCGAGAGAAAACGCCCTAGAACAAGAAGAACGAAAATCCCCCAAAAATAGCTCCGAAAATACCCACGAAAATAGAAAAAGGAAAGGGAGCTCGGGAAATCAAATCATGGCACAAAGATGAGCAGCACAAACTCCATCACATAACCATGAATTCACCTATACAAACTAGGAATGATTCGAAGTAGTTCTAGGTGGAGGGGATGAAGGGGAAAACAAGTTCAAAGTAAAACCTAAAGAGATAACTAGAGAGATAGCAGCCACCAGCCCTGAAGGGGCCTATTAGTAGTCCAAGTGGTGGTGCTCTAAAGACTAAACTACCCCTAAGTGATACATACCCCTCAGGGGCAAATTTGACATTTGATCTTCAGATATTTTCCGGCTCGGGCACCTTCCACTGCAAGCTAGCTTCCCTCCGACGCAAGCCTTGCAGTCACGCCGCGTGTCCTCCGGATCGAAGCTCCTCGACGCCGTTTTGGGCCAGCCCAGGGGGGGCGGTTAAACCGGCCCTGGGGGGCGGTTAAACCGCCCCTGTCAGCCCACTCAGGCCCAGCTGCCCAAGTTCGCCTCGTCGAGTCCTCGGTCCTTGGTTTTGAGGCCCAAACCAAGGGAAACCGTCCACCGATGATTTTGTGGCCAAATCACCAAACCCCGCGCGCAAACTTCGGTTGTTAGCCGCCACCTTGCGCCGGCTTCTCGTCCGCGTACGAGCTTCGGTTGTGAGCCGCTACCTCGCACCGGAACCACGTCCCCTTGCTCGTTCTTGCCAGCATGTGAACCGCACTTGATCCACCGGCCACCGGGTCCCTCGAACCAAGCCTACTTGTCTCTCCGCTCCTCGGAGGCCGCCATGGCTAAGACCTTTCGCGCCTGTTCTTCACCTGCACCAATGCAACCAAGCCGCATTCTACACCTGCAATACTTGAGCCAAGGGAAACGTCAATCCACACCACGTTGTCAATCACTCATCACACCAGGAAGCGACCATCCACCGGTCCTCGGACACACCGGGTCCTCACAGGGCCAAAAAAGGAATGGGTAGTTTTTTAGGGCCAAATAAGCAATAAACTCTATTATTTCACTATGTTATTAATTACATGTTACACTACTATAGTTTACTGAATTCAACTTAATATCTACTAGTCTATCAACCCGTGCGCCTGCCTGCTTTGTTCGAAGTTTATAGAAAAACAATCGACTTACATGTTTAATATTTTGCAATAATGGAATTTTAAGTTTCTTCAACATCTATATTAAAAATTCTTCAACATATATATTAGAAATACCTATTACCTGCTTTGATAGTAAGATTTAACTTCTGATCTATTTGAAAGGAAGTTAGATTTAATCCGGTTATTTGAGATTTATTCTTCGTAATGGCACATGTGGGTCAATTTGCTCTCTTTTTTATAATCCATCTAAGATCCTAGGTGGCTTCACGTGAAGACTTCTTTGATTATTCTGTTTTTTGAGTGTCCGCCTAGGATCCTATGTGGCTTCATGTAGAGTTTTCAATTGGAGCCTCCAATCAGTAATAGTAAGATAATCTTTATCGATCTTAATATCTTGTAGCCTATTCTCCCGAACGTGTTCATATGTTTCTAAATTTCGCATACCATTTCCATGAGGGCGACATTCAAGGCAACATTGTAGTTCAGTTTACTCGATCAGTTGTTCTTCTGGCATCAACAGTTCAACACGCACTTTCTCGATACAAACTCGGCAATATTGGGCTTCTTCAAGTTCATCTGGGGATGGCAGTTTCCAGATTAGGTTGTCCGCATGTTCTACAAAATTAACTGAAAAAAGGCCCGCATATTTACACAGCTTATTAGGAAAAGTTTCCAGACTAGTTTCCACCACAGTGCTATTGATCACATTTGGTTACTTGGCCACTCCAAATTAGACTAGCACAATATTGTGTTTGGTTAGTGCATAACTGATACGAGAACTTGGCTTTAGGTGAAGTTACTGAGCCATCTCTTTCCCTTCCCTCGTACCGTTAGCTTATCACTGTCGTAAGGCCTGCCCTCCCCCATCAGCGGACCTGGGCATGCATAGCTGTTGCTCCGGGGTTCCTATCATCGTCGGCGAGGCTGGACCAGGGCACGCCGCACGAGTAGTCAGCATCTACTCCGTCACCTATTGTCCCAATCCTCTCTATTATATTGGCTCGATTCTCTTCCTTCTTGAAGCTATATTAATGTACCCGTGAATTCTTTGCCTGAAATCGATTTGTGTTGTCGCGGTTCCTCTTGAGTGTGAAATCATATTTTTCTTCTCCCAATCGTGGTCAGGCCGTCGAGAGGTGTTCCTCCGCACCACCATGAAGGAGGTGCTCGCGCCGGCGCAAGCGCGCTGTTACAGTGAGTTTGGCACATGGGCACTTCGCTGTTGCAGCATGGCGCCGGTCCAGTGAAGCCTGGATCAAGGTTAAAAATTTCGGCGAAATTTCACCGAAATTTCCCGAATTCCAGGTTTTTCCGTTCGTGACCGAAAAATGCAATTTCGGTACAAAAATTTCGAAACATTAAAATATAAAATGTCATACTTAAGCTAGAAACAACACTAGCTAAGCAACATTGCATGGTGAAGCCTCCGTCTTGTACTACACATGATTTTAGGTTCGATTCTTGCTATTTATTCTAATTTTGTGCATTTCTCTCTCAATGACAGGCGGGTCCACCTCCTTCACTCGCACATTTAGTTGTAGACAATCAAAGCAAATCACTGCACTAAGCAGCTCTTTGTTAACACAAACTTCATAGAAAAAAATAATAACATTTTTTAACAATTTAAATCACCATTTTTCAATAGGGTGACCGAAATTTTTACCGAAATTCCTGAATTTCGCGAAATTCGGTAGTTTCGCTGGTGACCGAAAAAATTCCGAAAACAAAATTTTAAACCTTGGCCTGGATGCGCACCAACATAACTTATACAGCATGTGATTTTTTCTTAAGTTTGGCAGATTTTACATAAGGTGCTTGCGGCCAACGTGACTGCAAAGGAGAAGGCTTCTAGCAGGTGGAGTCCTGATCGGAAACCGGCGTCGGTCCACGGTCTACTTAGCCGATGTTAGAATTCCTTCCGAACTCGACGATTTTTCGTCCGGTCGCTCTTTATAGGCTGTATGTACATGGAAATTGTGTCGATCAACCAATTGCAACAAAAACATC